>JAQQSW010019800.1:0-10978 GCA_028646575.1 Pseudocheirus occidentalis
AATAGTATCTTGATTTCTCATAAAGTCATTTGCTTCCATTTACTTCACTCTAATTCTGAAGGAATTATTCTCTTCAGAAAGCTTTTGAGGTTCTTTTTCCATCTGGCAAATTAGACTTTTTAAGGCATTCTTCTCCTCATTGGCTTTTTGGGCCTCTTTTGCCATATGAGTTAATTTGTTTTTAAGGTGTTGTTTTCTTCGGTCAGGTTGTTGATTCTCTTTTCATGATTTTCTTGCATCATTCTCATTTCTCTTCCCAATTTTTCTTCCACTTCTCTTATTCGGTTTTCAAAGTCCTTTTTAAGGCGATCAATTGCTTGTAGGCAATCTTTATGTTTCTTGAAGGTTTTGGTGTGGGAGTTCAGACTGTGTTGTCTTCCTCCCATTCCATGCTTTGATCCTTTTTGTCCCCAAAAAAGAATTCTAAAGTTCGGTTGCTGTTCTTACTTTTCTTCCTTTTCCTGTTCATTTTGCCAGTCAATTACTGGAATTTTCAGCTCTGTGGAACTCTGCTTCCAGAGGGGAAAGCTCTGTCCCAAATCTCTGGGGTTTTCACAGCCGCCAGAGCTATTAGGGGGCTACTGCAGCCCCCACCATCTTTGGCTCACTGAAAATGCACCCCAAGACCACCACCCAAGACCACAATCTGGATCCAGGCCACTCAATGCAATAGTACTTGGACTCTGAATGACTATTTGGCCCCTCTGCAGTCTGCAGGCTGGGAGCCCTGAAGCAGCTACCTGGAGGCCACAAGGCCGCCATTTCTGCTGCTTTCTTGCCCTGGGAGCAGTTTGGACGAACCGCTTTTCTACCCCAAATTTAGCTGAATTCCACTGACCTTTCTTTTAGTCCTTATTTCTCCTGGCTTGATAAATGTGGAAACTGCCCCAGGTGCCACCGATCCACTCTCCTGAAGACTCCAGCTGTGGCTCCTCCTGACCACCCAGAGGCCAGGCTGCGGTTTCAGGCTGGGCTGGTTTCAGCTCCCATCCTGCTGGGATAAGCCCCACCTGCCGAGCTGCCTTCAGCAAGAGATGTGTTTTCTGTATTTTTGTGACTTTGGGAGCTGAGAAACCTTTCTGCTTCTACGCCGTCATCTTGGCTCCACCCCCCAAACAGCATTTTTTAAAGAGGGCTAAAAAAAAAAAACCTCAGCACAACCGCTGGATGGATAGAGAAAAAGGCTCAACCTTGGGCTGCACGTGTGACACCTGGAGACCTCCCACCCCTGAGGGCAGGCTGGGGCGTGTAAGCCTCTGTCTCTCCCCATCTGACCCTGACAGAGCCTGGCAACTTTGTCGCATTCACTCTGGGTTTTCTGGTGTGCAGCCACTCTTCAGGAATGTAAACGGCTGCGGTTCTGCTATCTTCCTTATGCATCTATCCATGGAGCTCTCCCCAGGCTTCTCTGTCTTCATTGCATGCACTGCTTCCTACAGCACAGGAATATTCCATGACCTGCACCTACCACAGTAGGTGCAGCTCAGCCATTCCCCAACCCACCGCCATCTCTTTGTTTCCAAGTTTTGCTATTAAAAAAAAGTGCTGCTATAAATATTTTGGCGCATATGGGAACTTTTTTCTTATCAATGGTTTCCTCGGGATATATGCACAGTAATGGAGTCTCAGGCTCAAAGGGTATGGACGCTGAAGTCACTTTGTGTAGATAATTCTAAACTGTTTTCCAAAATGGCTGTACCATTTCACAGCTTCACCAACAATGTATAGGTATGTGTAAAGCCATGCACAAAGCAGCTTTCCAGTGAACAGCTTTTCCTGTGAACAGCTTTCAAGATTCTGATTACACAGTATAGTAAACTCTCTATTTATTCAATAACAAATAAAAGCAAAATATTCGCAGAAAATCAAGGTACAGCAATTTAGAATGTTACAACTTACCACAGAAAATCAAAATACAGCATTCACCATGTCACAACTCAACAACTTATCACTAAAATGGCCACATAGTTTTCACCAAAGTCATTTAGTAACTGAATCATTCAATCATCCTTAAGGAAGCCTTCTTAAGAGACACAAAGTACAAAAGTCAAAGTTCTCCACCCACGGGGTGCAATTAAATTACAACTTCAACAGTCACTATTCAGTACCCTCTTAATGGGTAGTGGAAAGTACAAGAGCCATCCACCCCTAGGTCACAAGTAAAATACAATTTCATCAGTCACTACTCAGTACCCACAGAGAGGTCTTTTCATCTTAACTCGGTGCAGGCTTTCAGCTTCCATGATTCCTCTTCCACAGTCCCAGCTCCACTGAAATCTAACCAACTGCCACCTGAACTCAAAGCTTCCACTGACAGCTTCCAGTTCATGCTCTCCACGCAGTTCCTGCTCCATATTGAAGCTCACAGCATCCAGTCCACCTCAAATCTCTCACAATCTCTTTTCCCAGGAAGACAAGGCTTAACAAAGCTACAATAACATTCACACACATTAACATTAACATTCACCAAAATAACGTTCACAACAACATTTGCACAAAGTACCAGCATGCTTCCTCAGTCTTTGGCAGCTCCAGCTAGCCCTTGGAAGTCCTCAACACCATAAGCTCCATTCTCACAATCAAAAGCACTTTATCCAGCCTCCACATGGTTTGCCCCCAAGAAATTCTGTCTCAGTTCTTGTAATGGTAATGAAATTTGAAGATCCCTTTATATTGCTAAGTTGACAGGTACTTAGCACCTCGTTTTGAATTAAGCTTCTGCTAAAGAAACAGAGGGTATGAACTCCTGTTGCTTATGGAACAGGAAGGGGCTGAACAGGGAGGAGCAATATGTATATAAGGAAAAACCCCAGCTGGGAAGTCAGAATGTCTTGGAGCAAGCCATGTGGAGGTGGGATAAAGTGCTTTTCATTTTTTGAATGAAGCTTATGCTGCTGAAGACTTCTGAGGGCCAGCTGGAGTTGCTGAGGAGCTGCTAAGGAGCTGTTGAGTATGAGGGTCAAGCTGTTGAGGATTTCCAAGGACCAGCCTGAGCTGCAGATGACTGAGGAAGCATGACTGTGGTGGCAGTATTTTGTCTGTGTGTGGCTTTGTTAAGCCTTGACTTCCCAGGAACAGAGACTGTGAAGGATTTAAGGTGGAATGGACACTGTGAGCTTCAATATGGAGTATGAACTGCACAGAGAGCTGGACAAGGAACTGGCAACTGTTTGCCTTTGAACCTAGATGACAGTTTGGTGAATTCAGGTAGGAGCTGGGACCATGGAAAGGGAACCAGAGGAGCTGAGAGCCACCCTTGAGTCAAGCTGAAAGAAGACTTTACTTGGATACTGTGTACTGACTGAGAAGATTATGATTTACTGTGACCTAGGGGTGGAAAACTTTGACTTTTGTATTTTGTGACTGAATTAAGGATTTTGTGATTGACTAAATGAATGTACTTTTGTTTATGACTGGAAACTCATCTCCAATTGAGACAACCCCAGGAGTGGAGGACTTTGACTTTTGTATTATGTGTCCCTTAAGGAGGCAAACCTCCTTAAGGATGATTGAATGACTGAGTTGCTGAGTGACTGATTGACTAAATGATTGTACTTTGTTTAAACTATGTGACCACTTTGGTGAAAACTATGTGGCCATTTTAGTAATAAGTTGCTGAGTTATGATATCATTGTGAAAGCTGTATTTTGATTTTCTGTGATAAGTTATAACATTGTGAATGTTGTACCTTATTTTTCCGTGAATGTTTTGCTTTGTTATTGAATAAACAGTTTATTGTATTCATTATACCACGGAACCAGAACCTTGAAAGTTCTTCACAGCAGCCGTCCTCTGGAAAGCTGCTCGTGCTTGGCTTTACAATTCTCAGTTCTCATTCCTCTTCTCAGTTCTTCTCAATTCTCAGTTCAGTCTTCCATCCAGCAGCAGCAGCACAGCCTCCACAATGTTTATCCCAGGAAATTCTGATTGTCCAGCTTGTGCTCTTCCTTACATACAGCGTTCGCTCCTCCCTGTTCGGCCCCTTCCTGTCACATCAGCAACAGGGGATCATACCTTCGGTTTCTTTAACAGAGGCTTCATTTGAAGCTCGGTGCTAAGTACCTCCGAGCTTAGCAATACAAAGGGATCTTCGAACTTCATCACTGTTACATTATGCCTACACTGACTCTTGCCATCATTTGTCTTCCTTGCCAATTTTCAGGGTGTGAAGTTAAACCTCCGGGTCATTTTCATTTGCATTCCTTTTGTCAGTAGTCATTGGAAGCACCCTTCCTTATGGTCACAAACACTTTGCAATTCTTCTTTTGAAAACTGTTTATGGCCACTAACGACTGATCTACTGGGGAACAGCTTTTAGTTTATATACATCAATGTGCGTGCGTGTAAGTATATACATGTATGTGTGTATGTATGTATATACATGTATATATATACACACACACACACACAATAGATACATATACATTATTCTTATATCTTAGATGCCAAATCCTTAGGGAAATTTGATACAAAGATTATTTGCCCCCATTCAACCACTAGTTTTCTTATCCTAGAGGTATTCATTTTTGTTTTGTCTTTTTGGAGTGGGGAAGGCAGGGCAGTTGGGGTTAAGTGACTCACCCAAGGTCACACAGCTAGTAAGTGTTAAGTGTCTGAGGCCAGATTTGAATTCAGGTCCTCCTCCTGACTCAAGGGTCAGTGCTCTATTCACTGCGCCACTTAACTGCCCCAGTATTCATTTTTTCCATGAAGACGCTTTCAGTTTCTTGTATTCAAAGTTATTTACTTTATCTAATTACCTCCATCATTTGCTTGGTTACACATATGTTTCATACCCACAGCTATGACAGAGATGAGATCTGTTCTCTTCTAATTTCTCAACAGCACTTGTAATACTAGTCAATTACTAAAGAGAGTATTTTTAATATTAAGGTCACACATCCAATCAGAATCTATTGCACGGTGTGGTATACAGTGGTGCTCTCAGCCCAGTTTCTGCCAGGCCGCTTTTCAGTTTTCCCAGGGGTTTTTACCAAATACAGAGTTTTCCCCCAAGTAATGTATGTCTTGTACTTTATCAAGTAGAAGTCATGGGTAGCCAATAATGTGGTATGGAAAGTTCTGTGCTGCTAGAACTACCAGACAGAATCTTCAGGTAAAAACATGATGATCTCAGGGGCGGCTGTGTGGTGCAGTGAATAGAATACCAGCCCTGGAGTGAGGAGAACCTGAGTTCAAATGCAGCCTCAGATACTTAACATTTACTACCGTGTGACCTTGGACAAGCCACTTAACCCCAATTGCCCTGCCCTTCCCCCTCCAAAAAAACAAAAATAAAACACGGCATTCCCCACCATCGCTACAACCGCCCCTTCACTGTGTTTGCCTCAGTTTCCCCATCTGTAAAATGAGCTGGAGAAGGACATGGCAAACCCTTCCAGTATCTCTGTCAAAAAAAACCCCAAATGGCACCATGAGGAGTCAGGCACAACAACAACAAAGCAGGGATAATCATAACAGGGTTGCTGTGAGGGCCAAAGGAGATGTCTGCACAGTGCTTATGAGCCTGAAAGCTCCCAGTAAACCCGAGCTCTCATCACCAATCACACTCACCTGCCTTCCTATCACTTCTATTAAAACAGCTTACCCCAGATCCCCCTAGAGCCCCCACATGGGTCCCAAGCTGCTGCATCAGGGCCTCTCCTCCACATCCCTGCCCACGGCGGTCTCATCAGCTCTGGGGGCTTCCTCATAGGCCCTCTCGGTTCTGAGCTCCAGCCTCACGTCCCCCTGGACGTTGGTGGACTGGACGCCATGCTCTAGAGGTGTCTCAAGCTCAGCCTGTTGAAAGCACAGCTTGTTCTCCCTCCCCCCACACATAACCCTCCTCCAGATGCCCATCCCCATTTCTGCTGAGAAAATAGGCACATCACTTGGGCGCCCTCTCTCTCACCTCCCCTTCTCTCTCTTCCCAAGGGAAGAAAGTTGGTGTTTCACAGACCTTGCTACAAAGAAGGGGCTACATAAGGAGGGGCTGAACAACCTCTGACCACCCTCGGTAAGCCCTCTGTCAAGCACCAGTCAACAAATGTTTATTATTAAGGCTCACTACATGCACAGCCTTGGGTCAAGGCTCAATCACACCATGAGTGTGGGTCTCTGTAGCCATGTCTATTGGGAGCAAGGCTGGTCCAGCCTGGGTGAAGTGTCTCCTACTGGTCAGGCAGCATCACTCCAAGTGAGGAGAAGGTCCTCGTGGCCCCTGGGGAACCATTCTTCCACCTCTGGCTCCCAGCCTAAAGAGCTACCCAGTCCTCTTATCACCCAAGGGCTTCTGCTCAGCCTAGTTTCTCCTGCTTTGGGATCCCCAGGTGCACTGTTCACAAAGAAGGACCTGTCCTTAGGCCTGTACTTACACGCCTCATGCCCCAGCCACACTCCATTACCTGGGGTGGGGATGGGGGAGGGAGAGGACAAAGAAGTACATCTCTCACACAGGCTCCCCTCTCTCTCCACTCACACAGCCATCCCCCAAGTCCTGGGCCACTGTAGCTACCTCCCCACTGTAATTCATTCTCCACAAACACCCCCAGTGACAGTTCTGATGCCAAAGGTGCTCTAGGGGCCTCTCTCACCTCCAGGGTCCCTTCCCAGGATCTCCAGGTACATAACTCTCCTCTACAGACTCTTTGATCCAAGCAAACTCAGTGGCCTTCCTTCCATATCACACATAACTGTCTTCTGCTGCCTCCAGGCCTGTGCACAGGCTGTGCCCCCAACCTGGAATGCCCTCCCTCCTCCTCTCCACCTCAGAGAATCTCTAGCTTCCTTCAAAGTCCAGCTCAAGGGTCACATCCTCCAGGGGCCACCTCCTCCAAGAAGCCCATGAGGATCCTCATTCACTTAAGGAGAAGTGTCAGTCACATCATTTCAATTTCTTTTGTAAGTTCTGTCAAGCCCCATAAATATGGCAGGCAGGTTCCACCAGAGAGAGGTTCTGTGTTCTAGCCACGTGATGATACGCTGGAGTGACAGAACAGCACAGCACCAAGAACCCTGGTCTTCCCAAGCAAAAGCCCCAAGTTCAAGCCTGCTCCCTGGCACTTCCTGGGCAAGGGCTGGCTCCACAGGAGCTCAAAGGGCTTGTCTGCCAATGCCCTGTGACTTGGAAGCTGCAGCTCCATCCTGGGAACTGGGATCTTAAAAAGCCATTTTCAGCATCTTTGCAATTGTCCAGTCACACAGTCTGCTTCCCCTGGTGTGTGCAAGGCAGACACAGGCATGCACACACATGCACACACATATACACACATACACACACACACACACACACTAACACACACACGTCTACACCCTGCTAACCACAAAGGACGCTGTTTCAGAAAGCACAGACAGGCCTGGCTGGGCGAGCACAGTCAATGGTCAGAAGAACACAGGGGACAAAACTCGAATAATGCTCCCCAGAATCAGGCCAGGCAAAGACACGTGGGCTGCGTTTTTTGTCCTTTCCAAGATTCGGCAAAGAAGCTTAAAAAGGAATTTCACAGGATTCCTGTGCAACAAAATGGCTGTGCCTTTGGCTGTGTTTCCTTGAGGCCAATGAAAGGCCTGTTTGTTAAAGCTTCACCCAGGGAGACCTGGAAGGCCATGAGTCTGGCTGCTGAGAAGCCGCTGGGCCAAGGAGGCCAGAGGACAGTGTGAGCCAGCCGCCCCAGACGCCCTGGCCACCCCAGACACCCCAGCCGCCCCAGACGCCCTGGCCTCCTGCCTCCGTCGGCCTTCGAGGACAAAGCGCCCAGCACGGGCTGATAAAAATGGCTCCAGAGATGAAGGAGCCGGGTGTTTTCAATAAATGAAAGGAAAAGGAACTCCAAGCAGCACGAGGGGAGCGCAGAACGTGAGAAGAGCCGTAAAGGCCAGTTTCTGTCTCTGTCTGCCTTTGACCTGCACAATGTGCCTTCCAGCCTCAGGTATCACAAACACTGACAGATAGGACAGGAAGCAGAAGGAAAGAGAAAGAGAACACTGCCTTCATTAAGCACCTACTGTGTGCCTGGGGCTAAGCACAAACAAACATCACCTTGTGTTTTTCTCACAACAATCCAGGAAGGCTGCCACTCTTGTCCCATCTTACAGTTCAGGAAACTGGGGCAGGTGGAGATGAAACGACTTGCCCAGGGTCACACGGTTACTCAGGGCCTGCAGCTGGATTTGCACTCAGGCCCTCCAGGCCAGCAAAAAAGTCATAATGACCTCATGAAGAAGGGACTAAGCTTGTTTTCTCTTCCTCTTGCCCCGATAGTGGGCCCAAAGTTCTCTCTCTAGGGGCTGCCAAACTTCCAGAACATTCCTCACTGCCCCTCCAGGGACTGACCAACTCAAATCTATAGACCAAGGGGTCCACCTAGACCGTGGGCTCCCTCTTTTCTCTCTGTTGGTAAGCGCATGATGAGAGTCATTTAAATGATGGAATGAGCGGTTTCCAGCCCAGTCTTCTACTTCCTTAATTGACCCAACATGTTAATACTGTGACCATTCTCAAGACTGCTAGAACACGTCCAAGCCGTGGGTGGGGGAAGCCACGGCCCCGAGCTGCGTGAGAGGTTGGCGCTGTCCCACACTCAGGTGTGAGGTGACAGCTCTGCAATGATGAAAAAGAGTCTTGTAAAGAGGCTGCAAACCCAGAACTCTGAAGAGCCACCCTGATAACACAGAGTATTCGGGGGAAATCTGGGGAGATTTCGTTTCTTTTCATGAGGACTGGAAATGTGTTTGTAAAACAGAACTATTTGGGGCACAGTCGAGATGGTGGCATAGAAGCAGGAAAACTCTGCAGCTCCCCCCATAACCACCTCAAATACCTATAAAATATGACTAAACAAATTTTAGAACTCATAAAGTGACAGAGAAACAAGGATCCAGCTGAAGGCAGCCCAGCAGATGGACAGAAAGGGCTTATCACAGTGCACTGGGAGCCCAGACCAGCACCGCATAAACTGCGGCTTTAGCCCCAGGCCATCCAGGAGAAGCCCAGCTGGAGCTTTCAAGAGAACGGATCACTGACAGCTGTGGTGGCTTCCAGAATTACCAACCCGTAAGAGCCAAGGACAAATAGGTCAATGGAACTCAGCTAAACTTGAGGGAGAGGGTCTAGTCGACTGCCCCAGAGCCAGGAGTGGCTGAAGTGGCGGCCCTGTAGCTACCTCCACATGGCTGCTTCAGAGCTCCCAGCCTGCAGACTGCAGGGAGCCAACCAATCATTCAGAAGTTAAGTGCTCTTGCCTTGTGCTGCCTGGATCGAATTGTGGTCTTGGGTGATGGTCCTGAGGTGTGTTTTCAGTGAGTCAGAACTAGTGGGGGCTGCAGAGCTGGCAGCCTCCTAATAGCTCCGGCAGCTGTGAAAACCCCAGCAATTTGGAACAGAGCTCTCCTTTCTGAAAGTAGAGTTCTACTGAACCTAAAAGTCAAGTAATAGACTGGCAACATGAGCAGGCAAAGGAAGCAAAGTAAGCTGAGCAGTCCAAGTTTAGATTCCTTTTCTGGAGACAAAAAGGATCAAAGCATGGAACGGGAAGAAGACAACACAGTCAGAACTCCCTCACCAAAAGCTTCCAAGAAAAATATGAACTGGCTACAGGCCATGGAGGAGCTCAAAAGGGATTTTAAAAATCAGGTAAGAGAAATGGAGGAAAAATTAGGAAGAGAAATGAGAATGATGCAAGAAAATCATGAAAAGAGAGTCAACAACCTGACTGAAAAAAAAACATCTTAAAAATAGATTAATTCAAATGGCAAAAAAGACCCAAAAAGCCAATGAGGAGAAGAATGCCTTAAAAAGCCGAATTTGCCAGATGGAAAAAGAATCTCAAAAGCTTTCTGAAGAGAATAACTCCTTCTGAATTAGAGTGGAGCAAATGGAAGCAAATGACTTTATGAGAAATCAAGGTACTATTAAACTGATCCAAACAAATGAAAAAATAGAAGGCAATGTTATTATCTCCTTGAAAAATTATCTCCTTGAAAAAAACCACTGACCTGGAAAATAGATCCAGGAGAGACAATTTTAAAATTTTTGGACTACATGAAAGCCATGATCAAAAAAGGAACTTAGAAAGCATCCTTCAAGAAATTCTCAAAGAAAATTGCCCTGATATTTTAGAAGCATAGGGCAAAATAGAACTTGAAAGAATTCACTGATCACCTCTTGAAAAAGATCCCCAAAAGACAACTCCTAGAAATGTTCCAGAGTCCCCAGATAAAGGAGAAAATATTACAGGCTGCCGAGAGGAAGCAATTTGAATACTGTTGAAACACAATTAGGATAACCCAGGATTTGGCAGCTTCTACATTGAGGAATCAAAGGGCCTAGAATATGATATTCTGAAGATCAAAGGAGGTGGGATTAAAACCAAAAATCACCTACCCAGCAAAACTGAGTATAATGTTTCAGGGGTAAATATGGTCATTCAATGAGGTGGAGGACTTTCAAGCATTCTTGCTGAAAAAACCAGAACTGAACAGAAAATTTGACACTCAAACACAAGAAGCATGAAAAGGTAAACATGGGAAAGAAATCATAAGGAACTTATCAAAGTTGAACTATTTACATGTCAACATGGAAAAAGGATAATAGTAACTTATGAAACTTTTCTCAGTATGAGGATAGGGGAAGGGAATACAAATATATATACATATATATATATGTATAGCTACACATATGTATATAGGAGAGTATATATGTATGAATACATATCTGAACATGTATGTATATGTGTGTACATAAATGGCACAGGATCAAATGAATAGGAAGGGTTGATACTTTAAAAGGTGAAATTCTGAGGTGGGAGAGGATTAGAATGAGAGGAGATAGGGAGAGACAGAATGGGGTTAATCATCCCATACAGAAGAGGCAAGGGATAACTGTTACAATGGAGGGGAAGAACAGGAAGGCAAAAGGGAATGGGGTCAAACTTACTGTCACTGAATTTGGCTTAGGGAAGGAATGACATACACTATA
>JAQQSW010019801.1:0-10978 GCA_028646575.1 Pseudocheirus occidentalis
GGCATCCTGGGGTTTTGGGCTGGCCGGGTCTCTGCTCCTCTGTGGTGGTGGTGCGAGCTGCCTCTCCCATCCCCATTCCTCACGCCTTGGCAGATGCAGAGGTGCTGGAGGCTATAGATCTCTCCTGCAGGCTGGCTGCGGGGCTTGGCTCAGCTCAGCCCAGCCCGGCTCCTTCCCACTGTCCCAGGCCTGGCCCCATTCTCGGCTTCAGGCTGCTCCAGCCTCTGTTCCAGCTGCCACGATGAGCCCCTGCTGCCGAGTTGCCTTCAGCGAGAGATGTGTTCTCTGTATTTTTGTGTGAGTCTGAGAGTCCTAGGCTTTATCTGGTCTCATATTTTGTGGGTGTTTAGTGTGACGGTGTGGGTGCTGCGGGACCTTGCTGCTTCTACGCCGCCATATTGGCTCCGCTCCCCCCCAACCTGAGGGATTCTTAACGGAAAGTCTGATGGAAAGATCCCCTGGTCTTTAAGATAGCGGGCTCGAAGGACTTTCCCTCTTCTAAATGAGGTGGAGTTTATGTTGACTACAAGGAAACTGGGGGATGTTAAGGATAAGGATAATCCTTTGTATCAGGGTAAAATATTTCCCGCGTGAAACTCCTTCCAGTTATGCAACTGATAATCAATAAACATTTATTTAGCATCTAATATGAGAAGACACTGTACTAGGCTAGATATTTGTGGTAAAGTGTGACATTAAAAAAACAAAAATGATTTAATTTCAAAAGCTATTTGCCAAATAAACACCTGTTTTTCTTGGAGGGTTTTCTAAATTATATTTCTCCACCACTAGCACCTAATGTTCTAAAATCAAACAGTAGATATGTTTTGCACGTCTTCACATATATAATTGACAGCATATTGCTTGCCTTCTCAAGAGGTGGGGGGAGTGATGGGAGGAAGAGAATTTGGAGCTCAAAAGTTTAAAAAATGAAAGAGAGGGAGAGAGGTGGGAGAGAGAGAGAGAGAGGAGAGAGACAGAGACAGAGACAGACAGACAGAGGAGACAGAGAGAGATACAGAGACAGAGGAAAGAGAGACAGAGACAGAGAGACAGAGAGAGAGAGAAACAGAAAGAGAGAGAGAGAGAACCTTAAACTACTAGGATTTTTCTCAAAACATTTTAACCTCAAACCCAATCTCTCCACTACCACCACCCATTCTTTCCATGGGAAAACAGTGGGAAGCTGCCAGCTCCAGTATCAGTCAGGAGAGAAATGTGAAAGTGAGGTGTGGGGAGGGGGTGCAGGGTACTGTGGAAGAGGTGGGATGGAAACGATCTTCTCTCCTAGGAATTGAATACAATTTTCAGTCTTGGGTAAGTGCTGGGTAGCTGAAGTACAATAGATGCTTATCAAGCTTCCATTTCATGCATCTGAGGAAATTGATTTTCAGATTTCTGAGGCCTGAGCTATCTGATCCGGTGTAATATGGCTTTCCTGGGCACTAATGACTAAGATGAATGTTCTCGACTCTTGCTGTTTGGATCTAGTCATTTCCTTGTTTGTGAGCTCAGATAGCGATAGCATTGAGTGGCTCAGGGGGAGACAGGCTTTCCATTCGGAAAGAGTCATTGATTTATGCCCTCTGACAGGCTTTCAGAAAGTAAATTATGAGGCCCTTTTTATTCTTTTACAGTACTTGTTCAATTTCTTTAAACTTGTTCCCTCAGAGAATTTCCTTTTCTGAAGATGTCTGGTTTCTCCAGAACTTCTCAGACCACCACAAAGTCCAATGGTAGCTGCAGTTCCGAAGATCCACTGATGGTGACTTTCGAACTTCTTTTGCCTCCAAGGTGGTTCTAGTTGCTACAGAACTGCATCAAGAATTGGAAAGTGCTAGCTGGACACATCACATTCAACATTCATCTTGTCTTTGGAAATAGACTGACTCCAGCAACCCAACCAGGTGGTCATAGCACGCTTCACTGGGAAAACCAGCAGAGTGCCATTGCAAGACAGTCTTCATTCCTGTTTGTTGCTCCTTCCTTTTGAAGTCTGTCACCAAGACCCATCTTCCCCCCACCCCTTTTTCTTATGTTTCTTCCTGACACATTTTCAGAATGCTGGAATTCTGGTTCATCTCATATTAAGTCTCTGTTGATATCTATTGTATTTACTGAACACAGAGACAAATGCTAGGTCATTTATTCTTATATCATTGTTAGATATCCTGCCAAATCTGATTCATAGCATCATGGATTTAGAGATGAAAGAAACACCTTTCAGATCATCTTACCTAAACTCTTCATTTTGTATTGGAGGAAACAGATACCCAGATTGGTCCAATGACTCATTAGATGTCACAAAGGTAATAAGCAGTAAATTTAGGGTTTGAACCCAGATCCTTTGACTCTAAATTCAAGACTCCTTCTAACTTGCTATGAAACCTCCTAACAGAACAGAGAAGAGTCCAAAGTCATTCTGGATTATAATTTTCAACTACAAGTGATTACCTGTAATTTTTCCAACAAAGATAATATTTTACCCTCCAATATTCTAATAGGGAGAATCTCATTTTTAAAAGCTTGATTTTTAAAATATAGGGAAAAGAACTAAGATTTTTTTTCTGAGAAAATCATTAACAAATGTAGAACTATTCTTTTGGTGAAAGAGAAAGCCCACTGCCTGCCTTCATAATATACAGTTAAAAAAACTCTATGAATTAATGCAGTGATAAATATTACAGATATAGCCTGTAGATATATAGTAGCATGATGTTACTAATTCGGATGCAGCAAGAGTCTCAAATACACAACGGTTCTTTAACATTAAGAGCCAGAATTAGAAATGCTTGTGTTAAGGCACATCAACCCATTTCCATTGGGTATTTTCAGTAAAAATTGGCTAAATTTATTTTGGGGGGACACGGAAATTGTAGAGTAAATCCAGATGAAAGAACAGATTTGTTTTCTATGCCATAAGTCAGGAAGTTGTAGAATTTTTCATTCAACTTTCTTGTGTTTAAAATTTCATCACCAGGAGAATTCTGTGTGGCTGCAAGAAGTCATATAAATCCATAGTCCCTGAAGAAGCAAAGGTGACCTTTATTCAAAGTGGGGGGGCACAGTGGTCATGAGTAGGAATCAATGATCAACAAGTACTTGTTAAGTCCATACTATATGGCAGCCACTCTGATTGCGTACACAAGTAAATCTTGTCTTTGACCTTTAGGAGTTTATATTCTGCCAGGGAGATACAACATGGTATAAATGCAACCCATGACCAACTAATAAGCAAGAGAAGTGGCATCAAGCATGACATCAAAGTGCTACATCAATTAATTCATCTACGTTTAAGTGCCTATGATTTTCCAGGCACTGTACTTAGCATAGTCATGACCAAAAATTTGGGGGAAGTCATGTAATAAGAGCAAGGGGTAACCAATAAAAGCCTTTGTGATCCATTGGTACAGACAGAATATCAAGAGATATAGAAGAAGAACTCTAGTGTGTTAAGGGATAATAAGGCAAAGAGACACTCAACCAGCTATCATCTTGTGGTCCTCCTCCCTTTCTTGGCTAAATTCTTTAATAAAACTGACTACAATTCATGCCTCTCTTCTCACTTTCTTCTATACCCTCTGAACTGATTTTAACTTCATATTTTAATTGGAACGTCTCATTCCAAAGTTACTAAAGATCTTTTAACCGCCAAATCTAAAGGTGTCTTCTTGATGCTCATCCTTCTTGAACTCTCTGCAGCCTTTCATGCTACTGATTACCTTCTTTTCCTAGATACTCTCTCCTTTCTAGGTTTTTTACCATAGTGTTCTCTCCCAGTTCTCCTCTGTCATCTCCTTCCTGATTTCTCCTCAGCCCTCTCTGTGGACTTTTCTTCAGAATCACACTCACTTACTGTGGATGCCCCCCCCCCAACTTTGTTTGGACCTTCTCTTCTCCCTCTCTGAATTGTTATTTCATCAATTTCCATGGGCTCAATTATCATCTCTATGAAGATGTTTTATCAAGCCTTGGTCTCTCCTGACCTCATCTGATATCTGCAGCTGCTTATTATACATTGGAACTGAATGTGCATAAAACATCTCAAAAATTAAAATATTTAAGAGAGAACTCATTGGGTTTTTTTCCCAAACTCTCCCTTCTTTCGAATTTTCTTATTCCTATTAAAGGCACCACTATTCTCTAGGTAACTCAAGCTTGCAACCTCAGTGTCATCATTGCCTGCTTATTCCTCAGAACCAATCTGTTGCCAAGTCTTGTTTATCTATTCATAATATCTTTCTTATTCATTCTTGCTCTCTTCACTCTCACAACCATTACCCTGGTGCAATCCCTCATAGCTTCAAGCTTATGCTGCAAAAGCCTTTTGGTCGGTTTCCTGGTCTCTCTCTCCCCATTCTAATCTATCATGTACTCAATATGATTTTCCTAAAACGCAGGTCTGATCATGTCACCCTCTAGTCAATGAAGTCAAATAGTTTCCTATTAACTCCAGCATCTAAGCGTAAATATTCTCTTTGGCCTTTAGAGCCTTCCTTGACTTGATGCTTTCCCATCTTTCTGGTCTTCTTGAACTCAATTCTGTCCAATTGGAGTTCTAAAACCTAGGGATACCAGCCTGTTTCTTGTTCCTGCTACATAGCAATCCATCTCCCAGCTCCGTACTTTTCACTGGCTAGCCTCTTTCTCATCTCACCTCTGCCTCTTAGCTTTCCTGGCTTCCATTCCAGATCCAACCCAAATCTCACCTTCTGTGAGAGGTTTTTGCTTAATAACTCCTCTCTCATTGCTAATGTCTTTCCTTCCAGATTCCCTCCCAATCACGCTGTATTTAGTGATATGTACATTTTAGACACAATACTATTGCAGACTTAATTGACTACAATATAGTTTCAACATAACTTTCTATGCACTGGGAAACCCAAAAATCCATGAATTGTTTTATTGTGATATTGTTAATAGGATTGGTAGGCATTAGTAAATCGCAGGGTTGAGAAGATTGCCCACACTGACAATACTGAGGCATTACATTACCATCCATGTAAAAAAATAGGAATATGTCAATGTATTAAAAAACACCCAACATCTTAGAAGTTCTCACAAAATTTAAGTTGTGGTTCAATAACAAATGAAGCTCTACGGTGAGATAAGAATTTCCAAAATTTGATGATGTTAAATCCAATGAAGTTCAAAGGGGGGAGCACATGGGTAAATGACTTTGAATTTCTTGTTGATATATTTTGTTTTAATATTTCCTAAATTTTCTTTTGCATCCCCTTCTCTCCTTTCCAAAATGCCATTCCATAGAACAAAGATTGTGTTTAAGGGAAAAAAGAGGAAGAAGGAAAAAAAACAGTAAAAGCTATCAATACATTAAAAAAAACCCTGAAAATATGTGCAGTGTTTCATATCTGTGAATTTCCCACCTCCTCGAAGGCACAGACATGAGTATCCTCTCATATTTCTTATTCCCCATCACAATAGGGAATTTTGTTTGGGCAAAAGGTTTGCAATTTCATGTAATCAAAATATTTAGTCATCTTAGAGAATTTCCTTTATCTCTTATTTTGTTAAGAACCATCTCTTACCCATAGAAAAGACATACGATCTGCTTTTTTTCTAATTATTTTCTATGATCTTTAATATTCAGGTCACATACCCATTTTACATTCATTATGGAATATGATAGAAGATGTTGGCTGGAGTCTAATTTCTGCCAGATTGCTTTCCACTTTTCTAATACGGTTGTTTTTTTAATGAAATAAGGAGCGCTCTCCTAAGTAATGTGTTTTGAGATTTCGTAAACATTTGGTTATTGATTTCCGTGATTATTGATTCTCCCTTATCTAGTCACATATGTAAAGTGTTACGTAAATGAGAGTTATTGCCATGACTATTATTATTAGTCTTTCCCACTTTCCTGTTCTTTCACCACATTGTTTAGCTTGGATGGCTCAGAGTGAGTGTAAACAGCAAGTGTCTCTATTCTGGCTAGAAAAGGACGGTTTTCTGTCCCAGACTTATTCTTTGGGAAGTCAAACTAGGCCATCTTTCAGCTAAAAAAGGCTAGGGTTTAAATACAGATCAAAGCATACTATTTGTTTCTCTCTCTCTCTCTCTCTGTCTCTCTCTCTCTCTCTCATTCCTTCTTTCTCTCAGTTCATTCCTTTGGTAATTATTCTTTAAAATATAACTACAGTAAAAATATGTTTAATATGAATATATATGTAGAGCCTATATCAGATTGCATGCCATCATCTTGGGGAGGAAGGTTGGAGAGAGGGGGAGAAAATGTAAAACTCAAAAGCTTGTGGAACTGAATATTGTAAATTAAAAATAAATAAATGTGTTTCTTTAAAGGTCAGGTTTCTCTATCACATTTGGGACCATTCCCAGTCATCCTGACCTGTCTTACTTACATGACTCCCATGACTCTGGAGGAGAGCATGAGGCTGATGACTTTGCATAGCCCTGTCTCACTTAAATTCTTTCATTTGCAATTCAAGACATAAGCCTCCTGGTGTTATTGGTTCTCTTTGAGAATGAAGGATGAACAACAACAACAACAACTAATTCTTTAACCAATACCAGATGGTTGTGATGACTGATGCCTTAAACATAGTTTGATGTGTGGAAGTGTAAATACCTTATACTGATCAGCAAGGGCAATATAGTATAATAGAAAGAACACTTGGCTCCTTACTCTGGCACTTCCTAGCTGTGTCTTCCTTATGCCTCAACTTTCTCATCTGTAAAATGGGGAAAAAAACACTTGTACTAATTACCTTACATTTGCAAAGAAAGTTCTTTATAAAGTTTGAATAATGCACAATATGAATTTGAACTATTATTATTATTTATCAATCAGTTTACAATATTTGTCAATGCTTACTAAGTACCACATGCTGGAATAAATCCTAGCTAAAACCACTTATTATACTTGGATTACTTCCATGGGTGTGGGATCACATCAGTGTGGCTACTCTCTCCAGTGGTTCAGATTTCAACTCTTTCTTCTTATCCCTTGGAACTCTTCCCCATGTCCAAAAATCCTCCAGAGGAAATCCTTCCAACGTGTAGCTAAGGGTGTCTTCTATATCTCTTGACATTGTACAGACACCAAAGTCTGGTTGTGCTTTGGTTCTCTTTTGTTCTTGGTATGTGAATTCCCCATCTCCTCTTACAGACAAAAATGCTGACCTCTCCTCCCCAACTCCTGGTTTCTGTCACAAAAGTCATGACCAGCAACCCACTGCAGATGTAACTAAAACCATATTTCTCTAAGGAGATTGACTTTTGACGTCACACACACACACACACACACACACATTCTTTCCAGAATTATCTCATATCTTTTTCCTTTATAGGCTCTACATTCTATCTTAACTGAACACTTCAAATGAATTCTCTCTGCCTCTCAAATTTCCTTCAAGGATCAGCTCAGGTGTGACACTTTATAAAAAGCTTTTCCTAATTTCTCTAGTTGGTAATGTTCTTTCCATCGTAAAATGATCACATATTTTAAATCAATTTTCTTTTTTTTCAATTAATGAGCATGCATTCTTTCCCCTATCACCACCAAAAAAAGAAGAAAAGAAAAATAAAACCCTTGTAATGAATAAGCAGAGTCAAGAAAGACAAGTTCCTGCCTTGGTAATGACCAGTAAAAATTGAATTTCTTTGAGGGCAGGAATTGTTTCATGTAGCCAGTCCTGAGTGGAGCACTTTGTGCTGAGCAGGCTCTAAATCACTGCTTGTTAACTACACTGACAGCCATGGCAGTGACATACCTGGAGATCACGCCATGGGATGTTTGCTTGAAGGAACTGGGAATGTTTGACTTGGAAAGGAGAAGACTTAGGGAAAACATCTTCAAGCATTGGAAGGACCATTGTTTGAGAGAAACTAGACTTGTTCTGCTTGCCTCAAGATATCCAAACACGGAGTAAGGGGGCAAAGCTGCAGAAACACAGATTTCAATCCTTCTTATGGAAAGGAAAATGTGCTAATAATGAGAACTATCCTGGAGTGCAATGGGCTTCTCTAGCAATCCCTAAGCACAGAGAGAATGATTAGGGATGAGAAGAGGTTCTTGTGCGGTTGCCCTTCAGATTAGACAACTCCAGAGGTCCCTTTAAACTTGTATCCTGTGGCGCCCTGATCCCTAACTTATACTCCCTATCTCACATAGTTGTATAGAAAAAAGCATATATAGAGTTATTAGAATGACAAAGATATAATTTAAGCCGCTAAAGGGCAGGATCTGTTTCATTTTTCTCTGTACATCTAAGGACTAGCATCATTCCTGACACATAGTAGGTGCTTAATGTTACTTGATTTTTTAATCATCATTATTATCCTTATGTCAAATCATGCATATAGATGTGTATATGTATACAGATACATGCACAATAATTAACACATAACACTTATTATGTTCTAGAAAATACACACATGTATGTGCATGCATGTGCATATTTACATTGGGTATAATAGGCTCAAGTTAAAGAGGTATATGTGTGTATGTGTGTGTGTGCACGCGTGTGAATTTTGTTACTGGAGAGTTTCCTATACCGCCTGTATCACTGTATCTGTATCTGTATCTATAGCTCTGTATCTGGCTACATTTTTAAACTGGCAGTTATTATGTCAGGTATGGGCAAAGATTTAAAAGAGCACTGGAAAATTTTGTTTACCCAACAATTATCACCAGTACTGGAAAATACTGCCCTGGGGATGAGTATCAACTTTCACAGGGAAATGAGGGCACTCCTTTGAATCCCCTGGGAAACTCTCTTTGCATAATGGCCCCATTCTTTGCTACTTACCTGCATTAACTCAGCAAGCAGCCATTCCATTGGCACCAACAACTATGGATGAGGCAGCAGTAGTGACCAGATTCCTTAAACATTCCTACCTAGACTGGATAGGAACGTTTTTTCCCCCCAACTAACCCATTATCTTTCATAGAGATAGAAAGGTGAAAGTACAAATGAATGACCTACTCTTTCTCCAACATAGCTCAAAATAGGTGACAAGCAGGATCATAATTTCTTTCCAATTGCATAGCCCCTCTGCTTATTAAATTTTGAAGAGGTTATCAATTTGGAATATAACCTAAAGAGTTTATGTTTCATAATTTTACTTTATCACTGAAATATTTATGCAAATATTCAGTGTAGGAAGATGCTGCCAGATGGAAATGCAATAGCTGTGGAATTCTTCGTGGCATTTCCGACAGAATATATAATACCAAATCGCTTTATGCTAATGTGTTCCAATGGAATACATATTTTATAGCTACTTTGAAATGCAAATTTTAAAGATTTGAACACTTCAGAAGCCATGCCAACGCAAAATAAAACAACAGAAAAAATAGAAGTTAGATCTATAAATTACAACCATGTCATATCAGTGGCATTTTGGTAAAAGTAATGAACCATGTCTTCACTGGCTTTGTGTAAATACATTTAAATCTTGAAAATAAAAGTGTTTTCCTAGGAAGATTCAAGTTAACTAACATCCGGACATATAGATAGAGCATGTGTCAAAGATCATGCTGTTATAAAATACTGTCACATACACTTAATATTGTGACTCCCCTTTCCCACATACAAATGTCCATAAGTGGTATGTCCCTTATAGTTTTGTTGTATCCCCATTGCATCTGGAGTGTTGCGTGTGTATGTGTGTGTGTGTGCAACACACAATGTGTTGACATTGGCATGGGAACCTGGAGGACTTAGCTAAAAAAGAACGGAGTCTTTAAAAGATGAAAGATGCATTCTCTTAGAGGCAGTGAAAGTTAAGATTTGGAAAGTCTACAACTTCTCTAGGTAGTTTATTAGGCTAAGTGATAATAGAAACACAGCATGATATACTGGGGAGATAGCTGGACCTGGGGGTCACAAAGACCTGGGTTCAAGACTTGCCTCTGCTACATTCTATCTTCAAGACTGAATAAAACACTTAATCCTTCATTGGTCTTGACAGCATTCTAAGACTATTGTAAAGAAGGCAGTGAACTGCATTTGTTGAAAGAATTTCCTTGCTTGGAATTCCCATCCTGGTGAAATCACAGAACCTTATAGGTTTTTAAAAATGTGTGTGTGTGTGTGTGTGTGTGTGTGTGTGTGTGTGTGAGTGCGCATGAGTGTGTGTGTGTGTGTGTGAATTTTACTGGAGAGTTCCCAATATCATCCGCATCAGCTATATCTATATTTATTTCTGTATCTGTATCTATGTCAGCTATATATAAATTAATGAGTACTTATTAAGCACCTAATATGTATCAAGTACTGTGCTAAATGCTGACAAAGAATAAAAGAGATTCATTATCTTAATGAAATTACTATTTAATGGAGGAGTTAAGAAGCACCTAAATACATACATACAAACACGTATAAAGTGAATATGTACAAAATAATTGCATATAGTTTAGGAAGGCAAGCATGAATAGTTAGAGGAATCAGGAAAAGATTTATCCAGCTGTACCTTAAAGAGAAGGACTCTGTGAGGTAGAAATGGGGGAATGAATCTGGTCATAGGGGATGCCAGGGCAAAGGCATGAAGATGGGAGATGGAGTATCCTGTGTGAAGAACAGAGAGACCAGTTTGGCTGGACCCATGAGTGAGTGTAGGGAGTAATGCTCAATGAGACCAAAAAGACAGAGCCCAGGGTGGCATACTTTTTTTGTAGTGGTAATAGGCAGCCACTGGGGTTAATTGAGTGAGGGAGTCACATAACTCAAATGTATATTCAAGAACAATTATTTTGGCAGCAATATATGGGATGAACTGGAGTTGTGACAGCTTGAGGTGAAAAAATCAGTTAAGATGCTGTTATAATAACCTAGTCAAGAGTTGAAGATGATTTAAACTAAGGTGGTGTCTCTGTGAGCGGAAAGAAGAGATCAGATGGGAGAGATATGGTAACTACAGAAACAGCAAAATTTGGCAATTGGCTGTACACATGGAGAATTAAGGGAGAATTAAGAGTTGAGGGAAAGGCTGAGAT
>JAQQSW010019802.1:0-10978 GCA_028646575.1 Pseudocheirus occidentalis
GGGGTCGGGGTCGGGGTCGGGTTTGGTGCTCTCGGCTTGGCTGTTATTGCGAGAGCTGGAGCTGGGGTTGGGGCCGGAGAGAGCCCTAGGGAGACGCTCCCGGGAAGAAGGTAAGAAAAGGGCTGCGTCTGCCCGGGGAGGGCGGGAGACTCCGGCCCGGGGTGGGTGGGAGGGCTGGGAGGCTCGACCCGGCCGCCCGAAGCGCCCCGGGCCCGAGACCAAGCGTGTGCCCCCTCCCCGCCCTCCGAGACCGGGCCCGAAGAAGGGAGAAGGAGAACGGATGGGAGGAGGAGAAGGAAAAGGGATGGAAAGAGGAGGAGGGATGGGAGGAACAGGAAGGATAGGTGGAAAGAGAAGGGGGGGAGAGAAGAGAGGAGGCAGAAAGGGAAAAGAGGAGAGGCAAAGAGGTGGAGAAAAAGGAGGAAGGGAAAAGGACAGAGAGAAAAGGAACAGATGGAAAGGAGATCAGGAAAGAAGGAGAGGAACGGTTCCCTTCTTGATTTCGTGTCCACGGTGACTTACTGAATTGACGGAAGGAAGGCGCGGCCACAGTGACCACTGGTCAGTCTCCCAGGTTCGGTGAAGCTCAGGTTGACCAGTGGATGCTTTTAAAATCTTGGGGTGGAGGAAAAGGAGCCTCCGGCTACATCTCTCCTGCTGGCTTGCTTCTGCTTCTACAGCCAAGGCGGGAGCTGGGGGGGGGGGGGGGAAAGAGGGGGAGAGAGAGGGGGCCCAGAGCAGTAATTGCTTTCCCTCCCCCTTGATGGTCCTGTCCTCCCGGGGCCCCTTTTTGCACCTCTTCCCGGGTGCATCTGTTTCCCTCTGCTCTGCAAGGTTCTGCTCGCCTGACTGGTCGAGGCACAGTACAACCAAGCCCCATTAAACCTCCCAAAGAAGTGGCCCCACCGAGCCCCAGGCCGGAAGGAAGAGCACTCAGAGTTTCAATGGAAACTTCATTTTCCCTGGAGTCAGTTTCAGGGCGTTCCCTTCCGGCAGACCTTAGAGTAATAGGGAATCTGACTCTGCTTTGTCCAGGAAAGGCTCCTGCGACCCACCCCCACGCTGTTGCATTATAAGAGAGGGGCTCTTGATGTGCTGACCACTCCCAGAGTTGGAAAATCCCTTTGTTTTGTCATTCAGTTGTGTGTTTTCTTGACTTCCTTGGGAAGGGAAAAAAGAAGCTTCCAAAACCTCCTGAGGGCTTAACCAGTTGAAAAGGCAGAAAGAGGTTTTAGAGGTCACAGTTCTGAAGGCTGTGCCCATGTTTCATCCCTCTGCTTGCTTCTCCAGCTAGGATCACAGCCCCCCTCAGTACAGGAGGACCAAGCCTTCTCAGAATCCTAGGATGGCAGAGTCAGTGGGCCGGGCCATCTGCGGCCACTTCCAGTCCAACCTGTACTTCAGTAATAGCCTCCCAACATTCCCAGCCAGTCTTCCTCCTTCCCTTTCTTAAAGATAATAAGGTAGAGCCTCCTCTTTCCTGGGGAAGGCCATTCCACTTTTGTCTCCATCTCCTTGTTAAGAACCTTCTCCTCAGGTGGACATAAAACCTGTTTCTCTACCATCTCCACCCACTGGCCCAGCTTCTGCCTTCTGAGGTCCCCTTTCGGTTACCTGTAGATAGTTATACCCCTCATCCCACGAACTTTTATCCAGGCTAACTGTCCCCAGTGCCTCAATGCTGGGTCTCTTCCAGTTTATCCAAGGTCTTTTTTCCCCCAGTTGAACACAGAATTCCAGAAGTAGTTTGCCTAGAGCAGAATCCATCACAGCCTCACAAAGCCAAAGACCCTATTCATTTTTTTTTCTAATATTCTGCCAGTGCTCGATGTAGCAGGTTGTTAAATGGCAGAGCATTAAACCCGCCAGATCTTTATCCACCCAGCTACTCTCCAGTTAGCTGTGTGACCTGAGCAAGTCATACCTTCCTGGGTCTTGTCCTCTGCACATTGAGGATCTGGCCTAGGTGAATGCATATGATCCCTCTGGAACCATAATGTGCTCTTTTGTTCTTAGCTTGTAGAGTAGATCTTTTTGGATTCAAATGTAAGACTTTACCCTTATCACAATTAAATTTCTTCTTATTAGGTATGACCCAGCATTCTACCCAGCAAAGGTCTTTTTAGATTCTGTCACCATCCAGAAGTGTGGTCAGTACCTTTACCTTTTATTACCCCTAAAAAAATGGTAAACAGCATAGGGCCAGGCACAGGTCCCCAGGGCACTTTTGCTAAACCAGAGCAACATTCCTTTAATGACTCTTCAGAACTAGGCATTCAGCGTCTAGCCCATATCCCTCTTGTCCATAAGAGCAGCGCAAGACATCAGATCTTTGCCAAAATCTCAGTTCTCGAAGAGCTAGTCCATGACAGCACTCACTTAGCTACTTCTGAGTCTTCCTGGAAGTCTGGAATGCCTTCCTGCCATTCACCCTAAACCCTTTTAGCTGTAGTTTCCCCTCCAGAATCTAATGAACACCTATAATGTGCAGACATTGTGAGGGATCCAAAAATAGGGCATAATTCTTGCCCTAAGGGAGCTTATAGTCTATTTGGGGAGGCAAGCCTGGTGTGTCTGCTCTGTTCCAAGGGCAGGTGAACAACTAGGGAGCACCTTGCTAATTGTTTTTTGGACCAAACTTGTGATTTCATAGTTGTAGGGAATGCCAAATGAGGAAAATTCCTCTATAACATGTCAGCAAAATGTATTGTTTTAAAGAGCTGCCTGAGGTCCCTGAGAAGTTAAGTGAGTGGCTCAGTTATTCAGGGCCCAAACCCCAGCCTTCCTAACTTCCAGGACAGCCCCCTAGTAACTCTACCTTGCTGCCTTTAAAAGTATATGACAGGACAATCAAACACAGTCTTTAATGCATGAGGCATAGTCTATCTCCCTCTGTATTTCCTCTGCACCCCAGGCCTGCTAGCATCTAGAATTCCATGTCACAATGAATCTTCAGTGTTTGGGGTTTGTCCTGTGGCTTTCCTGGTGAACATGAAGCATTTCCAGGATCTTCTCCCTCCCCTTTGGAAATGGGAAAGGACTGGGAACCCTTGCCCTATCTCTCAAGAAGACAAGCCAGCAAATGGCCTTCTGGTCATTTATCTAGACACAGGAATAACCCTGAGGATGTCAAGTATTGGCATGAATTCTGCACCAAGAAAAAAAGAATCAAGAACCCAGCAGCATGAGGCCAGGGGTGGCAGTTCCCTAGAATGTTCTAGGTTTTCATGACAATCTTCTCTCTCCTGGTCCTCCCCCCACATCTCAGACCCCTCCTTCTCAGGCTCCTTTTGCTGGATCCTCTTCCAGGTTACTCCTGAGCATCCCCCAAGGCTCTGTATTTTGTTTGATGATCTTATCAGGTTTCACCCATTTATTCTCAAATCAGCTTTTCCAGCCCTGGTCTCTCTGTTGACCTTCAAGTCTGGCAGCTGAAGATGCCCCTAGCTTCCTCTTAGCTTGTGCCAATCTTTTCTCCCAGCTCACATTGTTTTCATTCTTTACTGAACCCCCAAGTGGTGGCTCTCAGTTTCTTCCCACATGGTTGTAACAGGGGGCGCTGTTGTTGTTGCGTGGTTTTTGTTTTTTGTTTTTTTGCTTTTTCAGTGGTGGGAAGGAAGAGAGAGAATACAGACCAGAAAATCAAATCAAATTGATTTTTTAAAAATTGCTTTGTGGGAAAAAAAAGAAGAAAGAAAGGAAACATGAGAAGGGAAGGGGACCCAACTTCGTCCCTTTCTATTGAAATGGACAGTTTAAATTCCTTCCTTCTGAATCCTGGGAAAGCCTTGTATTGGGTAAATTCCCAGTTGGCATGACCACAGTCTTGGGATTCTGTTGAACTTTTGGGAATAGAATACACCTGGGCCTGAAAGGAGTCCCATTGGTTATTTATGTCTTCTTATAATGCTGTCGTTGTACTATTTTTTGTTGTCCCTGTGAACTTCTCTGCCTGCTCTTCAGCTTGCTTCTGTCTCTTGTTTGGGTCCCCAGCCTATATCTCTGAGGGCTGCCAAGTCATTTTCATGGGGGCCTGGAGTGACAAGAGCAACAGGGTCCAGGCCATGGGCGCCATCTTTTTCCAGGTTGGCCTGGAAAATCTGGTACAATAACACTCCTGTTGAAAAATAAAACAGCTTGGTACTTTGTCACACAAGAAGTCTGAAGGGTCACCTCAAGGAGACTGGCCAGATTCTTTGCCTCACCAAGACTGTGATTGGTTGGCTAAGATTTATTTGGTTTATTGGACGTCCTTTTGGCTTTATGTTCACCCTTCTCCTGACTTGTGTTGTTCTCTCTTCCCTTCTGCTTTCAGTCCTGAGATTATGAGGCTCTGGCCTCTGCCAGCTGCTTGCCTGTGACTTCCTCCACCACAGTGGAACGCTCTAGGCCCACCTCCTGCCGTGTGGTCATCTACCTGCAGCGGGAGATGTCCGGAGACACCTGCCTGGCTGGCCTATGCCCAGCCTCAGGGTCTAAGCCCAAGCCAGGGGGCTTCAAGGGTGGTGGGATGGGCAACAAATACATCCAGCTCAACGTTGGGGGCTCCCTGTACTACACCACGGTGCGAGTGCTCACCCGCCATGACACAATGCTCAAGGCCATGTTCAGTGGGCGCATGGAGGTGCTGACTGACAAGGAGGGTAAGGACCCAAGGCCGAGAAAAAAGGGTGGGTAGCTGCAGGAAGCACTTGGACTAGCAGGTCCCTGGGCAGACCTTGCATGGGGGATGTGGGGCTTTTCCCTTTAATCCCATAGACTAGTAGAGCTGAGTGGGACATCTGAGGTAGTTTGGGCCATCCCTCATCTTACAGGTAGGTAAGGGTCCAGAACCAAGTGACTTCTCACGCCCATTCCTACATCCCTTTGTAGAGTTTATCCCCTCCATTCCTACTTCTTGCTCAGGAGCAGCAGAAATAAAGGCCTTTGGGGCCAGCAGTATTCTGGATTCCATTCTGAATTCCCAGGCTGGATCCTCATAGACCGATGCGGCAAGCACTTTGGCACCATTTTGAATTACCTCCGCGATGACACCATCACCCTCCCCCAGAACCGGCAGGAGATCAAGGAACTGATGGCAGAAGCCAAATATTACCTCATCCAGGGCCTGGTGGACATGTGCCAGGTGGCACTACAGGTAGGTAGAGGCACAGGCACCAGGGCCCAAGCAGCATCCCTTCTCCTTCTCTTCCACGGACTCATTCTTGAAGAATTGGGCAGAGACGGAATCTAGAGTCAATCCAGCCCCCCGTCAGCATTCTGGGAGAGCCATTTATCCAGCCATATGGTTGTCTATGAGGTTGTCTTGGTGGGAGGCCATCAGCTCTCACTGGGTCATCACTGCTCAGAGGGGCACTTGCCAAGTCTGGGGCCCGCACTGACTGCACCAGGGCCTGCAGGGCAGCTTTCACAATGGATAGAGTGCTGGGTCTGGAATCACAAATCCAGCCATAGAGGTTGACTAGCTGTGTGACTCTAAACAAGTCACTAAGCTGCTGCCTGCCTCAGTTTCCTCATCTGTCAAGCAGAAATAGTAAGAGCAGCTACCTCCCCAAGTGGTAGATCATTGGGAAGATAAAAGGAGATGTTTGTAAAACACATTACAAAGCTTAAAAGTCCTGTAGAAATGCTCCTCTGTAAAGGAGGGAGCTGCCCCTGCAGAGCTGCCTGCCTGGCAGGTGTCAGGCACACACAGGGCAGTTAGCAGCAGGCCCAGAACACCCACCCGTTCTCCCTCCCTCTCACTCGCACTTGTACAGGATAAGAAGGACTTGTACCAGCCCGTGTGCAACATCCCCATCATCACGTCCCCAAAGGAGGAGGAGCGGCTCATCGAAGCCTCCACTAAGGTAGTGCCCCCCGCCTGAGGGCAGCTGGGGTGGGGGATGAGGACAGTACTACTACAAATGATGAAGGGGAGGCTGCCCCCCTTCATCATTTGTCTCCACCTTCTCCCTGCAGCCTGTGGTAAAGCTGCTTTACAACCGGAGCAACAACAAATACTCCTACACCAGGTAGGTGAGACACAGCAGGGCTGGCACTGCCAACGTAGGGTTCTGTTGGTTGGCTACAGGCCCCCCACGGAGGGAGGGCTCCCCTGAAAGGAAGTCTCCGGTGGTCACTGACAGTTTGCAGCTCCAAGGCCAAAGGGAGGGGCCTTGCTCGGTCTGCAGCCTTGGTGCCCATTCCCTTCTCTGCTCCAAAGGCCTTGGGCTCGCCTCACACCTTCCAATGTCTTTTTTCTTTGTAGCAACTCTGATGACCACTTGCTTAAGAACATTGAGCTCTTTGACAAACTCTCTCTACGCTTCAATGGCCGGGTGCTTTTCATTAAGGACGTCATTGGAGATGAAATCTGCTGTTGGTCCTTCTATGGCCAAGGCCGGAAGTTGGCTGAGGTGTGCTGTACCTCCATTGTCTACGCCACCGAGAAGAAGCAGACGAAGGTATGCCAGGAGGCCTCGGGGCTTGGGGGTGCTCCAGGCTGGGTAACCACCAACTAGCTCTCAACTGGATCAATGTCTTGAAGCATCTATATATTTTTTGCCCATGACCAGTGTCTTGGGGAGACATGAGAAATTTGAAGGGTCGGGGAGACTTGGGCATGCATGCAGAGGGCACAGTTGTCACAGAATAGATATGGGTTAAGAGTTTGTGGAAGTGGCCAAGGCAGCTTTCCTAGTCCCATTGTACCAGGGCCTGGCAATTTTCAGGATAGGTCACATCCAAGAAGGGAAGGGATGAGAGCTTGTCCCCACAGAAAAAGAGCCCCAAGTCTCCCTGAACAATTAGCCCAGGAGGTTCGAGTGTGGTGCTAATACAGCCAAGGTCATGGGTGTTGGTGTCTGAATGGGCTAAATCTGCTAGTATGGGACCTTGACCATTCTCGGGCACTTTCCTACCTATGATCTCAATTTATCATCACAAAAACCCTTTGGGGTAAGTGGGTGAGAAAGGGTCCACCTGTTTCCTCACAGTGAGGAAACGGAGAGACGGTAAGTTGATTACTTATAGGCTAAAGTTACAAAGGACCTTGGAAATCACTTTGTCCAAAACCTTCATTTGTCAGAGAGAGGAGACAAGCTCAGGAGAGTCAAATTCCTTTCCCATAGTGAGCCTGGAGAAGACTACCACCACCACCCCCCCATGGCCTATCAACCTTCTGTCATATATACAATGTGGCTGTCTTCCCACAAGAAGGCCAGAGAGAGTTCTAAAAGTAGAAGGGAGCATTTCTTCCCATCTCTTAGATAAGAAAAATAGAAGCCCTGTACTAAGGTGGGTTCTTGGTCCAGCTCAGAGTGAGTCTTTGGTGTTTGGGGGCTTCCTTCTATGGCAGGTAAGCTCACAGTAGCTGATGAAGTTATGGGCCTGTATTCAGGTCACCAGATTTAAAACCTCTCTGTAATCCCTCTTGGTTTCCTGGGCTTCAGGTGGAGTTCCCAGAAGCCCGCATCTATGAGGAAACACTGAACGTCCTGCTCTATGAGACACCCCGAGTCCCTGACAACTCTTTGTTGGAGGCCACAAGCCGCAGCCGGAGCCAAGCTTGTCCTGGTGAAGATGAGGAGGCCTCTGAGTTGCGAGAGCGAGTGCGCCGCATCCATGTCAAACGCTACAGCACCTATGATGATCGGCAACTCAGCCACCAGTCCACCCATCGGGACTGACAGCACCTCAGGACAGTGGGACCCAGACAGCCCAGGTTCCCCTCCCCCCTGGTGCACTTGTTGAGTGAGCATACACCTCGACCCTCGGGGATGGAACAGGGCCCCCAGAGAAGCTAAGTGAGGCAGGAGAGGGAAGAACATTCATCCTGCTTCACCCAAGGGGATCGAGCCTTGCCTACCAATGGCATAGTTTCCCCTGCTCCACACCTGCCTGGTTCCCTGCCTTCAAAGCCCTAGGGCATTGTCCTAATCACAGCCTTGTAGGCTGGGGATCAAGCTTTCATTAAGGAGACCCTGAAGTTCTAGACCTTGGTTCTTCCTTGTACTCTTCGATGTATCTTCTTACCCTTCATAGAAGTCTGAGGGTGGGCCATGACTGAGCAGCCCCTTCAAAGAGGGCAAGCAGGGTGGAGATGCTGGCTCCCTTTGGTCATTAATGCAGTTTCTTTAGAGTATTTTATATTCTTCCACAGAATGATGTCAGCGCTGATCCACCAAATTCTCACTAGAGAAACAAGGTTAATCTTTCCATGTTTTCCTTCTTTTCAAACCAAATCCTGCCCCCTCTCCCAGAATCCAGTCCATGAGAGGAAAAGCAAGGAAAGGTCAGTCAGTCAGGTCCCAGTTTGGATGAAATGAGTAAGGTGGTTGACCTGTAGCTGTAAAAAGGGAGAGCAGGTCAGACTGTCTAGGGCCTGGGAAATTGAGGAAAGGCCAAATTCTCCGGCAGCAGCAGTAGAGTCCAGCTGAAGAGTCTGGTGACTCGGCCCCACAGATATCCCTCAGCAAACTGAGGCCTCTGAATTGGGTGGCGTTGGTGGCTTCAGGAAGCAGGGGCCCCACTTTGGCCTTGGCGGAGCAATGCCCCAAGTTCCTTCCTGCTTTCCTTCCCTTCACTGGGTCATTTAGCTCCTGGAATCCTGGCTGCCCGGGGAATGGGGATTCAGACAGCTTCTCTTCAGGGCTGCAGGCCTCCCTTTCCCCACTTGGTTTAGTTTAACCTGAGAAAGTCTTTTCAGAATTTTTTTCGCAGAAGAACATGCCTATTATGAAAGAAGCCAATGCCTTCCTCCAGGTGACAGGACAAAGGTTTCTAATCAGTTCCTTCCTCTCATTAGTCTTCATGTCAGTGTTGGCTTTAGGAACCCGAAGGAAGGTGGCCTTTGTTTCTTGCTTCATCTTACTCTCAATCGCGAATAGCACCTTCCTGGCCCCCTGCTAATTCTCCCCCTTTCATCAGGACATCCCAAGGTCACCTTTCTTTGGCCAGGATGTTGCTGGTGTCAGACACTTGTGCCAAGCATCCTACACTTGGGATCTTTTCAAGTCTGGTCTGATTTTGCTTAGAGGCTGACCTCTCTCAGGTTGTCTGGGTTTCCACCCACTCCTTTAGCCTTCAAGGTGAAAACCCTTTTTCCGTGAGGTAGAAGACATTGTGCTGGGCTCCCAGACCATTTTCCTAAACAGAGATCTGCAGTCACAAAATGACCTCACCCTTTTCTCTAGCCTTTCTCACGTAAAACTGAAGGCAAGTTACTGGGCATTATCTTCCATCGCCCTGGCTGAGACTATCAGAAAACTTGGTCTGTTGACATGACCACTGCTGCTTTTTACCAGAAACACTATCGCTGTAAGCAAAGTAGTTAAAGAATTTCTACTTTCAGAAAGTAAAGATCTATTTTTCAAGTGATCACCAGGAAATCCTTAAGGTACTCATCTCTGACTTCAGCAGCCAGAGCGCACAAAAAAACAGGTCGGGAGACAATCAGTCAGTGCCTGGCTGCAGAAGCTGCTGCCATGGCCCTCCCTCAACCCCTACTCCAAGTGGCTTTGGGGGTGATGTTTTGTATAGCACTTTTGAAAGGACTCCAATCTTTAAGCCGATGTTCTGTTGGTTTTTTAAATCAGAACTGAATGACTTTCCCTGCCATGCACCAAGGAGTTATGAAAGAGATTTGGGTATGGTGGGCTGGGGGAAGAGACTAATATTTGCCACTCCCAGCCCAAGCCACCCTTGTTTGGGCAGTTAATTGCAAACCAGCAGCTAGCTAAAATAGCTCGTGATAGGTTCTACTTAAGTCTTGTACAGTCAGGCAGCTTCCAGGTCCAAGGGAGGTCTGTGGCTTATTTTTCCTTCTCTGCCTCAAAGGTCAGGTAGGCCCTTGGCTAAATGAGGGCCTTACTTTTCTCACTAACCTTTTAAATGGCAATATTTCCACTCCATGATTAGCACAGGCAATGGAAGCAAACACTAATTTTTAATAAAATCCTGTTATACTGTGCATCAAGTGGGCATTTATTTGTGTATGATATAGCTTAGCCAGTTCTCAGTCTTGCACGATTCACCATTCACCAAATGACATTTCCCTCCTGGATCCCAAGACCCAATGTGGTCCTGTTCTACTGCAGGCAGGTGCTTCCCCAGTCAGAGCATTGTTACTGCTGGAACAGGCCATGTTGCCCCTTTGATCATAATAGCCCAAGCAATTCCAATAGGGCAAGGAAAGGGGGTAGACTGCCTACAGCCCTGCTGCTGCTAAGGCAACCTCACTTTTATAATACACTTCACCTTCCAGACAAGACAGAAAATATGTTCTCAGGAGGGGCCTCAGGGGCCAGTTGTGTTGATAATTCCTTTCCATACTGGCCCAGGAATCCAAACTGCTAACCCCCAGAAGCTATGGGTCACCTTCCCCAGACAGCTTGGGTGACCTGTGTCCTCAAAAGCCTTTCTTAGAAAGGTGGACATGGTACCTAAAAACCAGACAAGTCGACTTCTCCATGACTTCCATGCTCTCATCCTGCTGTTGTCAGGAACTGAAGAGAACGGGAAAGACCTTGCCCGGCTTCATACTTGCTTTAGACTGAGATCAGGAGTGGCCAGGTCAGGTGGCATTCTAACCAATGACTCCACATTGGAGAGTGGAGCTTCCTCAGGGGAAGGGTACTGGGGGAAAAAAGATCGCGCTCTGGTGGTTTCTTTGCTGTCAGAAAGGACAGAGGACCTGGTGCTGGAAGGGGGTGAGCCGGTGCCATGATGTAGAAATGGAAAGGGTGTGGCCAGGCGTGCACTGATTTATTGACCAAATCTCACACTCCGAAGCAACTCACAGAATGGGCGGGGGTATCCCTCCTGTCTCCTGTGGCAGCCAAACAGGCTGAGCTCCTGCTTGGGAAGGTTTACTGGAACACGGTACGAGCAGGACAGGGAAGGCTGGTTTTAGAGGAGCCCAATGTGGGTCTTTAGAGAAAATAGTTACACAACCCCCCCCACCCCCCCAGAAAAACAACCAACGGAACAAAGTATA
>JAQQSW010019803.1:0-10977 GCA_028646575.1 Pseudocheirus occidentalis
CCAATTTTTCCTTCACTTCTCTTGTTTGGTTTTCAAAGTCCTTTTTCAGTTGATGTATAGCTTCTAGGCCTTCTTCAAATGTCTTGTAAACATTTGGTGTGGGAGTTCTGACTGTGTTGTCTTCCTCCCATTCCATGCTTTGATCCTTTTTGTCCACAAAAAAGGATTCTAGAATTTTATTGCTGTTTTTATTTTGCTTCCTTTTCCTCATGTTGGCCATGGTTGGTTTTTTTTAGATTTGTGGAACTCTGCTTCCAGGGGAGAAAGCTCTGTTCCAAATTGCTGGGGTTTTCCCAGCTGCCAGAGCTATTAGGGGGGGTGTTGCAGCCCCCCCAGCTTTGGCTTGCTCAAAGTGCTCCCCAGGACCACCTCCCAAGACCACAGTCTGGATCCAGGCTGCTCAATGCAAGAGCACTTGGCCCTGATCAATCGACTCAGCCCCCCTGACGGGTCCGCAGGCCAGGGTCTCTGAAGCAGCCCAGTCTCTGGGCAGCGGCCGGTTACAGCAGTTCCTGCCCTTCCCCCACTGCTTCCTTGCCCTGGGGACAGATTGACTAACTGCTTTTCCTCCCCTGAATTCAGCTTGAAAGTTTCACTTTCACTGACCTTCTCTAATCCTGGTTTGCTAGATATGAAGATAGCTCGAGGTGTTGTAGATCTTCTCTGAAGTAGACTCACACTGCAGCTTGGGAGGCTGGGCTCCTCCTGAGCTCCCTGGGACCTGGCTGCCATCTGGTTTCAGGCTGGACTGGCCTCAGCTCCCAGCCTGCTGCGCCAAGCCCCTGCTTCTGACTGCCTTCAGGAAGAGATGTGTTCTCTGTATTTTTGTGAGTTTGAGAGCCCCAAGATTTGTTTAGTCACATTCTATGGGTATTCAGGGTGGCTGTGTGGGAGCTGTGGAACTTCGCTGCTTCTTTACCACCATCTTGGCTCTGCGCCCCTTCTCAATAATTTATATCTTGATTAAATAGAAATGAAAAAAAATTACAGCATATACTTACTTACTATATTTGAAATCAATGAAGCAAATACAAATGTATTTGTTTTTTCCCCTTCTGAGTCAATCTCTATGTTTATAAAATTTATTACCTTTGATTTGTTTTCTTTTTTCATATAGGCTCGTAGATATGGAACTTTAAGGAACCACAGAGTCTATCTAGTCTGGTCCCCTCGTTTTACAGATGAGGGAACTGAGAGCCAAGGAGTTTAAGTAATTTGACCAAGGTCATGGAGGTAGTAAGTTCTAGAGGCAGGATTTGAACCCAGATCATCTGATTCCAGAGTCAGTGCTAATTGTAGTATATGTGCATGTTGTTTTGATTTCTCTTAATCTCCCTTCACATTACTTTATAAATCATTATATAGATCTTTGAATTCTTCATGTTTTTGAGGGTTTTTTATGGTAGAAAAATATTCTATTACGCAAATGTAGCAAGAATCACTTTGCTTCTCTTTATTAACATTTTTCTACAGATAGGTCCTTTTGTCATTTTTGCGACATCTTTCATAAAGAAGCTTAGCAGCATGATCATTGGGTCAAATGTCATGATTCTTTTTTCTGACTCATCACTATATTGATCATTTAAAAGTGCAAATTTACAGGCAGCTAGGTGACGTAGTAAATAGAACACCAGCCCTGGAGTCAGAAGGACCTGAGTTCAAATGTGGCCTCAGACACTTAACAGTTACTAGCTGTGTGACCTTGGGCAAGTCATTTAACCCCAATTGCCCTGCTTTTGCCCCTCCAAAAAGAAAAAAAAAGATTAATTGCAGAATTCTAGATAATCACCAAAAGAACCTTAAAAACCACTTAAATATATAACAATAGAGGCACAATTAAGTAAAGTATAGTGTCCTAAATATATAAAGTAAAGCCATTAAGAGACACATCTAGGAAAACCAAAGAAATCTGGAAAGACATTTATGAAATAGTAAAAGGAGAACCAGAATGATGGAGAACATGTTAACTGCTGTATTATCACAAAAGCATAAAAGTGAGTAAGAAAAAATGGGCAAAGTACACTGAGGAGGACATAGATGGAATAACCGAGAAATCACTATGACAACTATGAAACTATGAAAATAATTCATCTAAATGTGAATAGTTACTAAGCAAGTTTAAATGGTTATATTAATATTCAATGTTAAGCTTTTAATAAAACATAGAAAAGAATTTGAATTTCCAGAAACACCATGATCATGTCCCTTCCATACTCCAAAATTTTCAAGGACTCCCCAGTATATATAGTTACTTAGGCTCCTCCTCTGTAATCTGCTTCCTACCCACTTTTCCAAGCTTCTTGCCAATTATTTCCTTATTTAAACCCTCTGACCCAGCCAAAATAATATAATTTCTCCTGAACAATTTTTATGTTTTTTTTTTTATGCTGCTTCCTGCATCTAGAATATGCCCCTCTGCCCTGGGTTATTTCAATTCTGTATATGGCCCATCTTTTCCTTTCCTGACCATCTCAATCCACAGGGATTATCTCTGAACTTCTATCATTCTCATCTTATTCCATATCATATCATAAATCACATTTCTAAGAAGGGTTTGTTTTGATAATTTCTATATACCGCAACCAGGCTAAACTTCTTAAAATGCCATTTCATAGAATCATGGGATAATAAATATAGAGCTGGAAGGAACCTTGACATTTATCATATTCAATAGATCTCTGTAATTCTTCCAAAAATCCTTCTTTTCCTTCAAAGTTTCTATCCATGCCTTTTTATCCTGTATAATTAATTCATGTCATTGAAATCTACCATAAGGAGTCCACCCAATATACTGGGGGCCTTCTGATGAGATGTGGGCAACAAAACATAGCATGTAGGTTGTCCATCAGGTGGACTGTTCTCTTGCTACTTGATTGGTTCAACTTCTGTCTTTTTATATTTGCACATTGTTGGAAATAGTCACTTTCTGAGTTTGGGTTCCTTGGTGGAACAAAATGAGACCGTTGTGGTTCATTGTTCCTGTTTGTCCTTCATTCTCAATGAACACATTGACATCAGGAAGATGATGCCTTGACTTGCAGGTGAATTGGATTTGAGTAAAGGAGGGCTGTGCAAGGTCACTGGCCTTATTTTCTCTACTAGGACCAGGGGCAAGATATAGATCAAGACAACTGGAGATGAGTCATTAAGCAGTTAACAAAAGGAGGTTTCATTTATCTTAACACAGCAACAAGGACACAGCGACAATTAGGCCAACAGGGCAGGACATGGTGAAGGATGTGGTGACTTGCATGGTCTTTAGAAATCCATCAAGACTAGAGGCTTGGGCTCCTTAGGCTGGGACTTTTTATGACCTTACATAGTGGGGAAATCTATGTCATGGGAGCCAGGGCCATAGGAACAGTTTTGTCTTCTTTTATATATATGCATGTTAGTATTGTTCCATCAATCAGATCATTGATGGCAGGTAGGTGATACACTGAACTTGAAGTAAAGAAGACCTGAATTCAAATTCAGCCTTAGCTACTTGCTAGCTGTGTGATAACCTAGGCAAGACACTCAACCACTATTTGTCTCAGTTTCCTCACCTCTAAAATGGGTATAATGATAGTGCCTGCTTTCTAGGGTTGTTGTGAGGATCAAGTGAGATAATATTTGTAAAACACTTTGCAAACCTTAAAGAGTTATGTAAATACTAGTTATGATTTTTATAATAATATTCCAAAGCTTAAAATGAATATTTATTAGGATGTAGCTTAGATTAGATTTAAGGATGCTATTTTAAGGGCTGAATTTTCATGTAGAAAAAAGTTAGTCAAACAAATATTTAAACTAAACTAAATTAATTAATTAATTATTTTTTTCAAACAAATATTTTTAAATCTGGGTGTCAGTGGTCTTGCGATAAATATTAGAACATATAAAGCCCATGCTCTTGAGATTTTTCTTATTATTAATCAGAGATTTGAAACATAGGCTAAACTTTTCTTTTTCTGTGTACCTGAAAAAGAGAACTCTGTATTACCAGTCATACATATGACATACATAATAAACTTGCTTGAACAAGTTTTCATAAAAGTCATTCCTTGCCTAATAATCCATATCTCTTTCATCATAGGCTAGAGTATGTCCATATATTTACTTTACCACTGTGAATCCCATTACTTTATTTTCCCCAAGAATTACATTTATCATATGTTCTTTTGACACAAAGATTGTGGTATCTTAGAGTAAGTTTACTTTCTAAGAAGGGCTTGTTTTGATCATTTCTATAGGTTATTACTAGACTAAACTTCCTAAACTATCATTTTTTAGAATCATGGGATGGAAAATATAGAATTGGAAGGAAGTTTAGAGGTCAGCTACCTCCCTCATATTATGGGGGGAGGGAACTGAGGCCAGAGAAGTTAATTGATACCCCCTCAGATCACACAGTAGTAAGTGGCAATGGTAGGATTTGTACTGAGGTCCAGCCACTGTATCTCTCCCATCATGCCATGGTCTTGCTTACAAACCTACAATGGTTCCTTATTGCCTATTGCTTGAAGTTTAAACTCTTCTACTTGACATTGAGGACCAGTTCTATCTTTATGCAATTTTATTTACTTCTATTGTTTAGTGTGAAGTCACTCCTCCAGCTAAAAAATAGAGTCTAAGCACATAGTAGGTCTGCAAATATGTGTTAATTGATTGGTTCTGTGAAAACATTGCATTCATTTATGAAAGTTTCTTGTTTTCAATCCCAAATCAACTGATGTAAGTTGAAATATGGTTGAGTAATCTGAATGCACACTAGAAATAAAACGTGACTATTAGAGACTTAGAGCAATCTAATGAAAAGCAAAATCCTCTTATTATGTAACCCGACATTTATAAATGACCCCTCAACATATGTGAATATCTCAACAATTACATCTGTTAACTATAGTATATGAAATAGATGATTGCTTTTGAAGAGTGTCTTTGGGATTCAACTCTGGTTCAGATCGAGCTTATGTTCAGAAGACTAATAATGGCATATTTTTAGACTTGCCATAAAAAACGAAAAGAAAAAAAATGTAAATACTGAAGAGAATAGGTTTTCAAAACCCTCCACCATATGGATCCCATCTACCTCTCCATTTTGTAAGAGTTTACTTTCTTTCATGTCCTTTCCATTCCGATTAGACTGGCCTGCCAGCTATTCCTTCTACATAATATGTCACTGCCCACCTCCATACTTTGGTATAGGCTGTCTTCCAGGCCTGGATAATAGGCCCTCCTTACCTTTGCCTTAAAAAAAATTTTTTTTATATTTATTTTATATGACAAAACAAGCATTTCCATGACATAGTATAATAAAAAAAATTGCACTTGAAGTTGAAAATCTATTATATACGACTTCCTCTTCCATTTACAAATATAATAAATTTCTATATAATACATTTTTTCCCCCTCTGTCTTTTAGAATTCCTAATTTCCATCAAAGTATACCCCAGAAACCACTCTTCTTCCATAAGGCCTTTCTTGGTTCTCCCCAATTAATACTCTATTGCTTGAAAGATTTTTGTATTGTTTATCAGCATATAAGCTATATCTCTTCTTTCAATAGTTCCTTTAGGGCAGGGATTTTTCCTATCTATCTTTATGTCACTAGCTCCAGTTCAGCCTTTTGCATATAAATGTTTAATTGAGCTGAATTTACTTAATTGAATAAATGCTTTTTTAATCTGGAAGTATTTATGACATACATATATTCTTGTCATATGTCTTTCATATTAATGATATACATATATATATATTCTTTTTGTTCCCCTTAGAGGAAAAACATATTGGAATCTTGCAATTTACTCTCCACCTTTAAATTTGACCAGTCTCTAAAGTATAACCTAGTTGGGTTTTTTTTAAGTGATGTATTTGTTGCAAAAGGGAAAAAAACCCGTATGTTGACTTTTTTAAACATTCATTTTTTTTTAAATTTGAGTTCCAAATTCTCTCCTTCCCTCCTGTTCCTCTCCTACCTATTGAGAAGACACACACACACACACACACACACAAAGGTGCTACCAGTTATACATATGAAATCATGCAAAACATATTCATACCTTGACTTTCAAATGCAGTGTCATCTATGGCATAGTTTTTATGGTATTTCATCAAAGAAACTTAATTGTTAGAGATTGCTTATGACTAGAATTTGGAAATCAAATAGAATTCAGTGGACATAGTACTCAGTAGGGAGCCATTATAGGTTTTGAGTGGGAAGGCTATGACTTGATAAAGCAGTGTTTTAGGAAGATTGCTCAGGTCATGGTATGCAAGAATGATCAAAACATTTCATATATAATATAAATACAGGTGTATATTTTTCCTTCATTAAAAAACAAACCTTTCAGATTATAATTGTTATGTGCAAATATAACTAAAAAGAAAAACAGTTTTTTATATTCCACATGCAACAATTTTAAAAATCTACTTTGTAGTCTGTTGTTTTGGGTACTACTTCTTAGATTTAATATTAATCAAAAGTCCTTGTTTAGAAAACAAAACAAAACAAAACAAAACAACAACCTTATTTCTTAGGACTGAATACCAGAATGGTCTGTTCTGGTGAATTCTGTGGAGTATCAGCTTTTTTGAAAAAGGTCCTTCTTTCCTCTCTCCCTTCCTTGCTTTCTCCTTCCCTTCCTTCCTCTGTCCCTTTTTCTTTCCTTCCTTCCTTCCTTCCTTCCTTCCTTCCTTCTTTCCTTCTTTCCTTCCTCCCTTCCTTTCTTCTTTCCTTCCTTTCTTCCTTCCCTCCCCTCCACTTTGATAAGACAGTTAGATAGCATAGTGGATAGAGTGGCAAGCCTAGAATTAGGAAGACCTGAATTCAAATACAGCCTCAGACACTTACTAGCAGTTTGATCCTGGACAAATAACTTAATCCTGTTTGCCTCAGTTTCTTCATCTATAAAAAATGAGCTGCAGAAGGAAACGGTAAACCACTCTAGTATCTTTGCCAAGAAAACTCCATAAGCCAGGTTCATGAAGAGTTGGACAGTAGTGAAAATCACTAAACAAAATTACAATTATTCCTTCCTTCTTCCTCCCCCTTTCCTTCCTTCCTTTCTCCTTTCTTATACATGTATCCATACATAATCTCAAGTAAATAAATACACTAGTGGAAAGCACATTCCTTGTCTTCCAGAGCCCCAGAGACCAAAGTGAAATTGCAGATAGATATGGGTCTCTGAAATGACAATACCTTAGCAGTGAAAAAGTAGCATTCTCAACAGCCTCCCATCTTTTTCCTTATCCAGGCTCCTAGATCTTTTCGAGAGCTCTATTTGGTTTTTAGTGGGTGTTTGAAATGTTTAAATTGGGGAGAAATGAGAGGATTTAGAAGGCATTTTTATGCAGAACAAAAGAGCCCTCTACTCCTTCTTTCTCAGCCTGTTTAATTTTCACTGGGATTTTGCAAATGAAATGTGCATTACAAACATCAGGCAATGTTTCCTTATAAAGTGACTGTTACATGGGCAGGAAAAAGCATTTATTGTACCAGATGATTTATCATAAAAGGATTCTGAAAAGCTAGATCAACACTTTGAGCTCCAATAATTATTTTAAAAGCTGCTTTCCCTTGGGTTCTGTTTTTATCTTACAGAATCCTGTATTTATTTACCTTTGTGGGATGGGTGTTCAGAGGGCTCCCTGATTTACTGGACTGAGACATCTCTCATGGAGCTAGACAAATCCTCCAGCCTTTTACTGTGTCATCCCAATAAGGTGCAAGTCCTTTCACAATGGCCCAGAGTACATATCCTGTGGATGCATGTGCAGCTCCATGAGAGATGATTCAGTCCAGCAAGTCAGAGATTTCCTTGATCTCCTCTGTTACAAATATGCATACACCATTTTCTCCTAATAAAATGTAAGCTCCTGGAGGGCAGCAGTATTTTTTGTTTTGTCTTTATATTCCCAGTATCTCGTACAATGCCTGGCACTTAGTAAATGCTTAACAAATCCTTTTATCCTTTATCTACTTATTCTTCCTAAATGCTTAATAAAAATTTGTTGATAGACTATTTGAATGGAATGCAGTGGCATATATAGCCTGCAGATATTGTCAAAAATTATGGAGAAGAGGTCAGCAAAGAAACCCATGACCAGAAATGGAGGTTGCCCAGTCATATAGTGAGAGCAAAGGCTAACAAAAGAACAGTTTACAGGCTGTACTGGTAACCAGTAATGTCAAGGGCCCTAGAAGAAGACTCCCAAGGCTTTGGATGGACCCCACAGTAGAAGCTTTATGGGAGGAAGGGATCAAGAGTTGAATATCATGAGAAGACGTGAATAGGTGTCTATTTACATCACCAGAGGGAGAGCCCACATGGATGAGCTCTCAGATTCCAAGTATTCATCCAAAGTCACAAACAGAGAGCACTATGTGGTACCAACAGCCCCTTTTCAGTTGTTCTTGGTCCCAAAAGACCAGGTTGACCTAACAGGCACAGAGACAATTTTCTACTAATTTTTTTTTTTTGCTTGATGGTGCCTTGTCTTCTGTTTAAGGAATTTCATTCTAATGTCTGGGATTTCTTTGACAATTTTGTGGAAAAAACTTCTTCCTGAAAAGCCACATGGGGACTTGCTCAAGGTCATAAACTGAGTATAGGAGCATATTAAAACAACAACAACAACAACAAACCTTCCTTCAGTTCAATTGAAAATATTAAGAAATGATATTTCTTCCAATCAAAAGTCCTTTTCAGGCTTTTTCCTTAGGAAAGCAGGTAGAATTATATGCTAAGGTCCCAAGAAATGTATCTAGGGTGGTAACCAATCTAAATTCTGTTATCTAGACCAGATCATTACCTCCCTATGCCAGTAATGGGAGGATCTACCTAAGGGCAGCTTCTTCTTTTGCATTCAAGATTCTGATATTGATCACAGTAAGGAAATCCTTCCAATTCTTGAAGGGAGTAGTATAGGAAGGAATCCAGTAGTTCCAGTAAATTTAGTGGATTAAGCAACTATTGTTCTGGAATGTTAACCCCAAACTGTATTTTAACATATTTTGATGTTTTTCCTGTCCAAGATTACCATAAATGTTGCTTCAGATCTTGGGGTAGAGTCATTATGAGGCATAGGGGAAGGGCAATTGTGCTAGTATGGATATTTCCATCTCTAGGTTGAAAATACCCAGATATAGAACAATGTTAAATTAAGTAAAATTGTTTCTGGAAGACTTGGGCTTAAAACACAGACTATAATATTTACATTTTTTTCTTCCACACTACTTAGCAACAAAGTCAGAACTAGAATCTAGTTCTTTTGAGTTTTTGTCCAATGCTCTTTCCACTGTATTATAATACTTTTTGCTTTTAGATATGTTGATGTTTATATGAAAAATGCCCCTTGACCAAAGGCAACTAGGTGGTACATTGGATAGAGCACTGGACAGGAGTCAGAAAGATCCCAATTCAAATACAGCCTTAGATGTTTACTAGTTGTGTGACCTGGGGCAAGTCACTTAACTTCTGCCTGCCTCAGTTTCTTCAACCATAAAATAGGGATAATAATAGCACCTACCTCTCAGGAGTTGTTGTGAAGATCAAATGAGACCATATTTAGAACGTGCTTAGCACAGCTTTCTTGCTACTTTCCTTCTTTCCTATGAAATGTGGTTGGATAGATAGCCTACAGAGTACTTTGTTAATATGTTCATATATATTTCTTGGAAAGACACTGAAAATGGAAAATAAATTGTGCCTCAGATTCAACATGAAAAGAGCAATCTCAGGGTGGCTAGGTGGTGCAGTGAATAGAGCACTGGCCCTGGAGTCAGGAGGGACCTGAGTTCAAATTCGGCCTCAGACACTTGACACACTCACTAGCCATGTGACTTTGGGCAAGTTACTTAACCCCAACTGCCCTACAAAAAAAAGCAAAAAGAAAAAAAAAGAAAAGAGCAATCTGGATTTCTTTTAGGAAATTGCAAAGTTCTTTTAATGATCCTATATGTCTCCTTAAAACAAAGATCCATATTTCTAATACCAATATAGTTATTGATAGTGAGTTGTAGGCCATGGAATATCAGAGTTTCCTAAAATTAAAAATAATTATCATTCAGTGGACAATAGTTTTGTGTGTTGTAGCTGACAGCAGAATACAACAAATAAGAAAATATGAAGAACCGAAATAAAGAATGTCATCAACAAACCCAGTACCTTTATGAACACAACTACAAAACATTTTTCACACAAATAAAATCAGATCTAACTAATGGGAAAAACATCAATTGCTTGTGGCTGGGTCAAGCTGATATAATGAAAATGACAATTTTACCTAAATTAAATTACATATTAAGTGCCATACCAATCAATCTACCAAAAAATTACTTTATAAAACTAGGAAAAATAGTGACAAAATTCCTTTGGAAGAACAAAAGGTCCAGAATATCATGGCAATTAATGAAAAGAAATGGTAGGGAAGGTGGCCTAGATGTATCAGATTTTAATCTGTATTATAAAGCAGCAGTCATCAAAACTGCTTGGTACTGGCTAAGGAATAGAGCAGTGGATCAATGGAATAGATTGGGTACAAAAGATGCAGTAGTCAACAATTATGGTAATATACTATTTGATAAGCCCAAAGACTCCAGCTTTTGGGATAAGAACTCACTATTTAACAAAAACTGCTGGGAAAATTGGAATATAGTATGGCAGAAACTGGGCATAGACCATCATCTAATGCCATACACCAAAGTCAAGTCTAAATGGGTGCAAGAACTAGGTATAAAGGCTGATACTGTAAGTAATCTGGGGAAGCAAGGAATAGTTTACCTGTCAGATGTATGGAGTAGGGAAAACTTTATGACCAAAGAAGAGTTGGAGAGCAGTATAAAATGCAAACTGGATAATCTTGATTACATTACATTGAAAAGTTTCTGTATAAACAAAGCCAATGTAACCAAGATTAAGAGGGAAGTGGGAAATTGGGAAAGTATTTTTACAACCAGTGTCTCTGATAAAGGCCTCATTTCTAAAATAT
>JAQQSW010019804.1:0-10977 GCA_028646575.1 Pseudocheirus occidentalis
GGCCAGAGGAGATTTCAAGAGAGTGAATCACCAGCAACTGTACCTGTTTCCAGACTTCTTAACCCATAAATGCCAACGAGAAAGTAAAAGGTCAGTAGAGAATGATGTTGATCCAGGGTGAGAGAAGAATGTGCTCTAGCCCCTGCCCTGGGGTCGTGGAGGTGGTGGTGGTTGCAACTGTTGCTGCTGCTGCTTCTTACTCCTGGCCGATGGATTGTAGGGATACCAAGAGACTGTCCATAGGGCATTTGCCAGAATCTCTCTGGGGACATTGAGGCAGGATTCTCTTACTTTGCCATACTTGGATCTGGATCACAATTTTGGGTGGTGGTCCTGGGATAAGGAGCACTGGTGTGACACAGCTTGTTGAGGCTATTGCTCCTCATAGTTCAAGGTATATTCCTGGAAAAAACTCTGACAACAACTGTGCAAAACCCAAGAAATTTAGGCCATGGCTCTCTCCTCTCTAGAAACAGAATTCTACCATGGCAAAGAGCTCATAAGTCAAATAAAAGTCAAATTTTGGCTAGCAAGACGAGCAAACAGAGGAAGTGCAATCAGACTATAGAATCCTTTTGTGGGGACAAAGAGGATCAAAACATAGACACAGAAGAAGACAACAAATTCAAAACTCCTGCCTCAAAAGCCTCCAAAAAAATATGAACTGCTCATGAACAGGCCATGGAGGAACTCAAGAAGGATTTTGAAAATTAGGTAAGAGAAGTAGAAGAAAAACTGGAAAGAGAAATCAGAGTGATGCAAGAAAATCATGAAAAATGAATCAAAAGCCTGACTGAAGAAAATAAAAACCTTGGGAGTGGAGCCAAGATGGTGACATAGAAGCAGGAAAATACCACAGTTCACACATAGCCACCTCAAATGCCCGTAAATTTTGACTCTAAACAAATTTTAGAGCTCCACAATTCACACAAAAATACAGAAAAACACATCTCTCACTGAAGGCAGCTTGGAAGGAAGGGCACATCGCAGCACACTTGGAGCCGAAACCAGCCCAGCCTGAAACCACAGCTTGGCCCCGGGGCAGCCAGGAAGGGCCACAGCTGGAGCCTTCAGGAGAGTGGATTAGCAGTACCTGTGGCAGTTTCCACAAGAATTATCAACCCCTAAGAAACAAGGGCTAAGTGGAAAATCAGTGGAACTCAGCTAAATTTGAGGGAGAAAAGTAGTCTGGCAGAACTGCCTCCAGGGCAAGGAAGTGGCAGAAGTGGCAGAAGCAGCGGCCCTGCATCAGCTTCCATGTGACTGCTTCAGAGCTCTCGACCTGCAGACTATAGGGGGGGCCAAGAGATTGTTTAGAGACTAAGTGCTCTTGTGTTGAGCTGCCTGGATCCAGATCGTGGTCTTGGGTGGTGGTCCTGGGGTGTGTTTTCTGTGAGCCAAAGCTGGTGGGGGCTGAAGCAGCCTCCTAATAGCTCCAGCAGCTGTGAAAACCCCAGTGATTTGGGACAGACCTCTCCCCTCTAGAAGCAGAATTCCACAGAACTAAAAAGTCAAGTAAGTCACTGGCAACATGGGCAGATAAAGGAAGCAAAGTAAGAACAACAATCAAACTCTAAAATCCTTTTTTGAGGACAAAAAGGATCAAAGCATGGAATGGGAGGAAGACAACACAATCAGAACTCCCACACCAAAAGCTTCCAAGAAACATGAAGACTGCCTACCAGCCATAGATTAGCTTAAGAAGGATTTTGAAAACCAAATGAGAGAAGTGGAGGAAAAATTGGGAAGAGAAATTAGAATGATGCAAGAAAATCATGAAAAGAGAGTCAACAACCTGACTGAAGAAAATAACACATTAAAAAACAGATTAACTCAAATGGCAAAAGAGGTCCAAAAAGCCAATGAGGAAAAGGATGCCTTAAAAAGCTGAATTGGTCAGATGGAAAAGGAATTTCAAAAAATCACTTAAGAGAATTAATTCCTTCAAAATTAGATTGGAGCAAATGGAAGTTAATGACTTGATAAGAAATCAAGATATTATAAAAAACAGATCCAAACAAATGAAAAAAGTAGAAGGCAATGTGAAATATCTCATTGGAAAAACCACTAACCTGGAAAATAGATCCAGGAGAGATAATTTTAAAATTATTGGGCTACCTGAAAGTCATGATAAAAAACAAGAGCCTAGACATCATCTTTCAAGAAATTCTAGAGGAAAATTGCCCTGATGTTCTAGAACCAGAGGGCAAAATAGAAATGGAAAGAATTCACAGATTGCCTTTTGAAAAAGATCCCAAAAAGAAAACTCCTAGGAATATTATAACCAAATTCCAGAGTTCCCAGGTCAAGGAGAAAATATTACAAGCAGCCAGGAAGAAGCAATTTGAATACTGTGGAAACACAATCAGGATAACAAGATCTAGCAGCTTCTACATTAAGGGATTGTAGGGTTTGGAATATGATATGCCAGAGGGCAAAGGAGCTAGGATTAAAACGAAGAATCACCTACCCAGCAAAACTGAGTATATAATACTTCAAGATAAAATATGGATATTCAATGAAAAAGAGAACCTTCAAGCATTCTTGATGAAAAAACCAGAGCTGAACAGAAAATTTGACTTTCAAATTCAAAAGCAAAAGCAGCTTTGAAAAGGTAAACATGAAAAATAAATCATAAGGAAGTTATTAAAGAGAAACTATTTATATTCCTATATGGAAAAATGATCATTGTAACTCATGAGACTTTTCTCAGTATGAGAATGGATGAAGGGAATATATATGTATATATGTGTATACATACATACATATGTATGTATAGGAGGGTGTGTGTATGTGCATATGTGTGTACATATATACATAGACAGAGGGTATAGGATGAGTTGAATATGAAAGGATGATACCTAAAAAGTAAAATTAATAGATGAGAGAGGAATATAGTGGGAGAAAGAGAAATGGAGAGATAGAATAAGGTAAATTATCTCATATAAAAGAGGTAAGAGAAAACTCTTAGTTACAATGGAGGGGAAGAGCAGAAAGGTGAAAGGGAATGAGTCAACCTTATTCTCATTGGATTTGGCTTAAGGAGGGAATAGAATACACATTCAATTGGGTATTTTACCCTACAAGAAAGTAGGGGAGAAGGGGATAAAAGGGGGATGATAGAAGGGAGGGCAGATTGGGGGAAAGCATAGTTAGCAGCAAATACTTTCAAAAAGGGACAAGGTGAAAGGAGAAAATAGAATAAATTGGGGGGGCAGAATAGGATGAAGGGAAATACAGTTATTCTTTCACAATATAACTACTATGGAAATGTTTTGCATCACTACACATGTACAACCTATATTGAATTGCTTGTCTTCCAAGTAGGAGTGCTTGAGGAGGGAAGAAGGAAAGAATCTGGAAATCAAAATTTTATAAACAAATGTTAAAAATTGTTTTTTATATGCAACTGGGAAATAAGATATACAGGCAATGGGGTATAGAAATCCATCTTTCCCTACAAGAAAGTAAGGAGGGAGGATGGGGGAGGACATAAGAGAGAACAGATTGGGAAAGAGATATTCAGTGTGCTTGCCATCTTGGGAAGGAGGGCAGGGGAAAGATGGGGAAAAATTTTGTCATTCAAAATTTTGTGGAAATGAATGTTGAAAACTAAAAAATAATTTTATTTTTAAAAAAGAAAAAAGGAAAGAAAAAAATAGATTGTGGAGAGATAATTTAAGAATTATTGCACTGCCTGTTTTGCAGATGAGAAAACAGGTTCAGGAAAATTAAATTACTTTCCTTTTAAAAAATAGTTTTATTGATATGTTTTGTTTTTACATTACATTTATACTTATTCTCTCTCATTTTGTGATGCATTTTTGTAACTAAGTTAAGTAAAACTATTAATATAGTTATCTCATCTGAAAAATGCATGTAAAATTTCATCTGTAGCATTGTCTCCATCTATTTAAAAGAAAAACTTTCAGAAATCTATTCTCTCCCTTTCACCACCATCTCACTCCATGGTGGGAAGTAAGAAAAGAAAACAAATTTCTTTTAACAAGTATTCATAGTCAAGCAAAACAAGTCCCCTCATTGGCTGTTTACATGTGTGTGCTTATACACACACACATACACATGCAAACACATATCTCACTTTGTCCCCTAAATCCATCACCCCTATGAAATGGATAGCTGTTTCACCATTAGTCGTCTGGAATTATGAATGATCCTGTATTGATCTTAGTTCTTATACTTTCAAAGTTGTTTGAGCGTAAGAAGATGGACCATCAAAAGCAACCAGGTAAGCGATGAAGACAACCCAAGAGAGCACATCAACCTTAAGAAAGAGATTAGAGAGCCACCTTGTGGTGCTCTTCCTTTTTCTAGTCAAAAGGGCAACGCTGGCTTTTTTTTTTTTTTTAAGAAAGCCTACCTTATAAGAAGACTCAGAAGATTCTCATGATTATATTTTAAGTATCTTTAATATGACTAAACTTTATTCAGTTGGTACATGCCTTGGATGCCTCAGTGTTAATTTGAACTTTCACTGAGCTTGAGAGAGACAGTAAACACATGGTTCACAAAGAGAAGTTAGGGAAGGACTGACTCTAAGACATAGGTATGAACTAGCCTAGGGCACAATGGAGGGTTTAGGCCTATGGCTCCCTTTCAGGTCATTCAATTTATCAAAAATTTAAGAACCTACATGAACCTTGCCCTCAAGAATCTTGCAGTCTAATGTGAGGTAAGAGGGTACAATATACACTTAAATACGTGTAGCGCTTCTTTGATGTGCCCCACCCCCTTCTTAGTATGCCCACTTTCATACTATGTGAATAATTATCTATTCAATGGCCTATCTTATGAGCCACCATCAATGTATCTTTTATTAGATCAAATCAGATGACCGTGAATTCAAGATATATTAATGAAACAATAACTAAACAAAAACGGGGAAATGAAGTAAGTGTTAAACACTGTGACATTTATTTCAAAATGACTCCACATGTTTGAAATGCTTTCACACCTGTCCTTTTGGGGCTGTTGGCTTTCTTGAGGGCACTATTTCTAGGCAAACAAGGAGTCAGCAATATATAGTGACTAGATGAGCTATGGTCACCATTTCCTTCCCATCTCTCCTCTGTCTTATCTCCACATTTTTCCAGCCTCTGCATCTCTTCCTTCCAGAGACTTTCTGCCCAGCCTTTTACATATGTAGGCTACAAAGTAGAATATGAATCCTGGCTCTGTTCTTTTACCAGCCTGTAGACAAGTAATTTCACCTTTTCAAGTTTGTTTCCTTATCTGTAAAACAGAAGTGATAACAATAATTATACTTTCTAGCTAGCTAGATTATTGTTTGAAAAAGCACTTTGAAAACCTTAAATTGCCTTATAGATATGAATTATCACTATAAAAAAGTCAGTAACCCTCTCACTCTACCTAAGTGCTTTCCAGAATACTGTGTTCCTTACCTTCTCACTCCCTTATTCTCCCACAAAAAGGCCTCACACCTTTCCCTAATTCTTGGTACTGGGAAGGAATACTAGACTTGGAGTCAAGACCTTTGAGTTTAAATGTTTTATCTTAGTCTTTTAAACTTGTTGTTATTATTATTATTTTGTTATCTTGTGCAAATCAAATCCCTTCTCTGGACCTCCATTTTCTTATCTGTAAATTGGAGAGAGAAGAAAGAGCATTTCTGTATACATTTTATAGGAGGAAAAACTGAGGTATAGAAGTTTGGGTGTGCATGATTTATATATGTTTAGGCAAATTGCCTAATGTCTCTAGGCCTCTGTGGCAACATGGCATGGCAGAAAGAGCTTAGTGAGAGGAAATATCACTTTAAAAAAACAAAGCAAAAGCCACCCTCTCCCCTATAAACCACCACCATTACCACCACCACAACAACTTGTTCTCTTCCTACTTCAGGATCCTGGGAAATAGCACAAGATTTAGAGTCAAAAGACCTGTGTTTGAATCCAAGCTCTGCTATTTACCAATGATATGTCCCTGGGAAATTCACTCAACCTTTCTGTGTCTCAATTTATTTATCTGTGAAATGAGGATAATAATAATAATGGTTAGCATTATGTAGTGTTTTAAGGTTTGCAAAGCAATTTTACATGTTGTTTGTCCTTTGTTCTCGAAGAGGACCATGGCATCAGGATAGTGATACTGATGAGGTGCAGGCTCTGGGAGCTCCCTTGAGCTCTCTTTGAATCTTGGAGATACAGGCTCTAGGAACCCCCTTGAACTCCCACTTGATGAAGCATTTGCAAAGGCCATAAGCTTTCGTTGTGGCTGGGCCCAAACCTCTGCTACTAGCGTAGCCTTCCATTGTCCATTTACTTCGCACCCTTGAGCCTATCAAAATATCAATCCACCCTTGCATTGACCTCATTGACTCCTCCTGAATACCCTCCCCAAACTCCTCCTCCAGACTACCGCTAGATTCCTCCTACAACTTTTCTGTATATAAGACTCCTTCTTGCCCCACTGTGTGTCAGAGTACCATAGGATTTTCTAGCACAGGCTTGTTCTGTGTCCAATACAGGTGAACTTTTAATAAACTTTACTTTTCTTTGGCTGAATAAACTTTACTTTTCTTTGGCTGAGAACACTTGAGTCAAATTCATTCAACAGCATCTGGCGTATTGGTATTTTGGGGTCTCCAGAGCAACCCTAACCCTCTATATTTTATAGGTAACCTCTTTGATACCATGACTTGGCAAGTGGATTGGATGTAAGTGAGGGAAGGCAGTGCAAAGTCACCATCCTCACTTTCTCCTCTGGAGCCATCTGGGTCCAGTGGCAAGATATAGATCAGGATGACAGGAGACAGGAGACAAGATTCAGTAGGAGACTAAAGTCTTTAATAGGTCTCAGTTTGACTGAGGCAACACTCAATGATTAAAGTAAGAAATAAGGTAAAGAGTGGGAGAGTAAAGAGAGGAAGGAAGGAGGGAAATAAAAGGAGGAAGGAAGAAAGGAAGGAAGGACCCCTGTATCAGTGCTTTTTCCTCTGGTAAAGAACTTCCACACCAAGAGTTCTTCATGCAGCTGAAAAGACAAATCTGAACCAAAAATAATGGACCTGCAGTGTAAATCTTATGCGTTTGTGAGTGCATGCGTATGAGTGGAGGGAGGAAGGGAAGGAAGGGGCAGTATGCATGTCTACATCCTAGAAGAGTAGCATGGTGTTATAGAAAGAAAACTGGAATCCCAGTCAGAGGCCTTGAGTTGAAATACCAAACTCTCTTAGTATGGATGTGATCTCAAGCAAATGAGTTAACAATAATAAAAACAAACAACTGCACATTTAATGTTTACAAAACATTTTCCTTAAATCAGCCCTGTAGGATAGATAGAATAAGTATTACCAGCTCCAGTTTATAGCTGAAGAAATGGAATCTCAGTGAGGTTCTTTGTAGATAAGAGAAACTAAGTGCTGGATCTGGGATTGATACTCAGATCTCCCGCCTCGGAGTCCACATTGTTGTTGTTCAGTCATTTCAGTCATGTCTGACTCTTTGTGACTCCATTTGGGGTTTTCTTGGCAGAGATACAGGAGTGGTTTGCCATTTCCTTCTCCAGTTAATTTTACAGATGAGGAAACTGAGGCAAACAAGGTGAAGTGACTTGCCCAGGGTCACACAGCTAGCAAGCGTCTGAGGCCAGATCTGAAGTCTTCCTGACTCTGGCTCAGCCCCTTTCCCACTGTACCACCTAACTGCTAGAATCCACTTTGCTGGTCCATTACTTTTTGCTTAGAGAGCAAGTGGTTCACCCTTCATGGCAAGAAAAGTAGTAATTGTCATAATAAGCTAAATCAATGTGACATTATCAAATTAACAACGATTTAGAATGGCTGTTACATACCTGTAATAGATTTTGATATGGATGGAACTAGCAAGTCCTTACCAGAAGTAAGTTAAGAACTGTGTTAAACCAAAATATGAAATAAGTATGAGAGTACTGTTTACAGTTGATGATCAACATGGAAGTTTCACAATTGCTTTGAAGAAACTTGGGCCCAGAGATGTTAAGTTACTTGCCCAAGGTCACACAAGTACTTTCTGGGAAAAAATCTTTTATGTTGTAAAGAGGAAATGAAGAGAATGAAGATTGTTATCAGGAGTTCATCCTATAAGAAAAGCAAATACAATTCTCCCTCAATTTGAAAACTTTCCTTTCCTTTATTTATTTGTATATTTATTTTGCCAGAAATAAACTCCAGCATTGGGAAATCCTTCTTTTCCCACCCCCAATATCACATGAAAGAAGGAGGTGGAAAAGAAAAAAAACTTCCAGAAAAGAAGAGAGAAGAGTTGCATAAGTCTTGAGATTTTGAGGCAATGGAAGGAGCTTTGGGTCTAGAATCAGGAGACCTGGGTTTGACTAACTCCCCAAACAACCTATCTACATATCTACAGACCTGTTATCTCTGCAGAACTCCAGGCCCCCTTCACCAGATATCTATTGGAAATTTCTAATGAGATGTCCCCAAAACAGCTCAAACACAACATGTCCAAAACAGAACTTACTATCTTTTCCCCAAATTCCCCACCCTTTCCTTCATTTCTCTTTTAGCACCATCATTTTTTTTTTCAGTTAGGCTCCATCTCCCTGACATCTTTGTAATCCAGCTCTTTCTAATCCTGCAGTCACTACCATAGTTCATGCCTTTGTCATCTCTTCCCTGGACTATTGAAATAGCCCTTCTAATTAAATTTAAATTAAATGAGATAATATTTGTGAAGTGCTTAACACAATGACTGACAAATAGTAGGCACTATATAAATAAACACTTGTTCCCTTCCTTCCTTTCCCTTCCTATTCCCTGTCTCATCTCTCCACTCTCTAAACTTTCTCCACGGTTTATAAAATGCCTGTTACTTTTTTTCCATTAATTCTGATGGGGTCACAAAGAGTCAGATATGACTGAATGAACAACAACACCACAATAAATCTCCAGCACTAGCCTAGTGGCATATGAGAGATGCTTGATAAATGGTTATTGAAGGAATGGGTGAATTAATAACTATGTGATTTGGAAATGTCACTTTATCTCTTGGAAGCTCAGTTTTCTCTTCTATAAAAAGGTTGTCCAATTGAACTGGAACCAGTCTCTAACGAGTAGGTGGCCAGAGACAAACAAAGCAGCCTAGAGATAGGAGAGTCAGGAATCAAACAGAAGTTTAATTAATTTCAGAGTGAAGAAAACACTTACAAGCAGAAGTCTACCCTTCTGAGAAGGAGGGCTTATGGTTTATGGCAGCAACGTGATATTGTTTGTGCTATTATTACATTTCTAAATTCTCTTATATTGTGAAATTTGAGAGACCATCAAAACAGAAATACTATTAGACAAAACAACTTTTAAAGTTGAATGCTGCTACATATGAATTGAGCTTTTAAAAGGATGTGATAAAAATAGGTATTTGAAAAATGTTAAATATTTATGAGGTATATTTTGTTATAAAGCAGATAATAATAATAATAGGTTTATTATAATAGTGAATTTTCATTTGAAATTCTTGGCTATCATCAAAGTATATAGAGTAGTTTAAAGTAGCTTCAACATATCAGTGACAAGTCAATTATCAGGTATTTGCTCTATGTTTGAAACTCCAGAATATGGGTAGTTTTAATTTATAAGTAAAGGATAAATGAAATGTAAACTGTTAGGGAAACATCAGGAAAGAAATTCAAGCCCTAAGTTTTGATTAGTGAAATTTTGCTATTTAAGATAGGATTGTAATTTACTGTTGTTTTGGGTTTTAATTATGAGGATATTGTCTGAATTGTCATGAAGCCAATAGTAGAAAATGTCATATGTTGCAGTCTGGAAACTGTTAAAAGTAGATATTTGTACCTGGGAAAAGTTTTGGGGATGATTTTGGCATGGCCTAAGTCAGATCCTCCTGACTCTGTTCTCCCATTGTGCTGTTTCCTTTTTGAAAATGAAATTTCCCCACCTGGTTAATCCTGAAACTTGATTTTGATACTCTGTGACTAGATGATTGACTGTCAGAAATGCCTCATGAATGGAATCAAAAAGAGCTAAGGAAATTTTCCCATCTGTTAAGACATATTACATTGTTATAACTATTTCCCTCTTTTTCCATTTATAGCAAATTTCTATAATCAAGAAGTTTTGCAAGTACGAAGCTACATCTATTAAGTAATAGACTAATACTGGAACATCTCTGAGTTAATATAATAGGAAGCTAGTATGACCATCTCACAATTTTAACCTGTATTTGTGGTCAAATTATAATATAGGGATGATATCTTCCTAAGGGGGAAATAATTGGATAAGAAGGGGAAGACAAAGAGGTAAAAAGTTTTCTAAAAAAATGAAATGGTAAATTTTGAGAAATGTGACAAGATTAGACTGTTTCCTCTAAGAACTATATACATATGTATATGATTGACTTCCAAATTTATTTATCATGGAAATTCAGGCTTTAAGTATGGGTTAAGGATTTATTAATTAAGGATTAATGAAGTTACACATAAATTGTGTTGATAATAATAAAGAAAATGAAATTATTTTCCCATTTTTAAGGTGTCTGATCATCTTAAATGGCATTTTGCAGTTGGACCTCACAGATTTTTAAAAGATTTTAATATCAGGTGCAAGATTTAGATAATGATAGAAATAATAAATGATATATAAACAGAAATTATCTGAAGTTTCAGAATTATCTAGGAACCCTAAGATATGGAACTAGAGAAGCAGAGTCCCCTTTAGAGCTGTCCCGAGAATAAAGCCTATTGTGCAAAAAAAGACAGGTAGGGACCAGATAACTATATAAGACACCTGGAACTCAAAATGTGCTGATTAAATGGATATTGAGAATGGGATACCAGGTGTAATAGTAATCAGTTTATCAGATACTTAGCACTTAGTAACTTAGGGCTAAGTAGCACCTAGTAACTTAGGGCTAAGTATGGAAGATGTGAACTCTATCCATTGTTGAGAAGGTATGAACTCCCCTGTTGACTTGGAAGAAGGCT
>JAQQSW010019805.1:0-10977 GCA_028646575.1 Pseudocheirus occidentalis
AGTATAATATTCCAGGGGAAAATATGTTCATTCAATGAGGTGGAGGACTTTCAAGCATTCTTGCTGAAAAAACCAGAACTGAACAGAAAATTTGACAACTAAACACAAGAAGCATGAGAAGGTAAACATGGGAAGGAAATCATAAGGAACTTCTCAAATTTGAATTATTTACATGCCAATATGGAAAAATGATAATAGTAACTTATGAAACTTTTCTTAGTATGAGTATAGGTGAAGAGAATACAAATGTATACATATACATTTGAATACTTACACATATGTCTATATAGGAGGCTATATATGTGTATGAATACATATCTGAGCATGTGTGTATTTGTGTACATAGAAGGTACAGGATCAATTGAATATGAAGGGATGATACTTTTAAAGGTGAAAGACAGGGAGAAAATTTGTAATTCAAAAATCTCATGGAAATGAATGATGTAAACAAGAAAACAAATTTTAAAAGTTATATTTTTTAAAAAAGCATTTCTGTATATGTTTTGTCTCTGCACGATAAAGTCCATAGGATCTTTTCATCTGACTTGCCGCTGAAACCTTATATGTTGTCTTCCAAATTAGAATGCAAGCTTCTTAAAGGCAGACATTATCTTACTTTGTCTCTTTATATCCTCAGTGCTTAGCACAGTTGTTTGAACATAGTAAGTACTTGTTAAATGCTTTATTCATTCATTCAGAATGGCATATCACTTCCTTTGAGGGATTTGACATTCTCCTTGGAGAAAATATAAGCACAAGGAAAATAAATATATGATACATACCAATTCATTTCAAGATAGAGTACTAATCACATATAGAGGGCACAGGATCGATTAAATAGGAAGGGATAATACTTAAAAGGTGAAATTGAGAGATGAGACGAGAATATAATGAAAGGAAGAGACAGAATGGGTTAAATTATCTCATAGAAGAGGCAAGGGAAAACTGTTGCAATGGAGGGGAAGAACAGGAAGGCAAAAGGGAATGCTTCAACCTTACTCTTACTGAATTTGTCTTAGGGAGGGAATAACATACACCCTAAATAGGGTATCTTGCCCTACAGGAGAGTAGGGGGGAAGGGAATGAGAAGGAAAATGATGAAAGGGATGGCAGGTTCGGGGGGAGGGTAGTTAGAAGCACACATTCTTGAGAATGACAGTGTCAAAGTAGAAAATAGAACAAGTGGGGGGCAGTATAGGATAGAGGGAAATACAGTCATTCACAATATATCCACTATGGAAATGTTTTGCATAGCTACACACATACAACCTATATTGAATTGTTTATGTTCCCAGTAAGGATGGGTGATAATGGAGAAAGGGAAAGAATTTGGAATCCAAAGTATTAAAATCAAATATTTAAATGAATATATCATTATTATTATTTTTTACATGCAACTAGGAAATAAGATATACATACTGGGAAAGGGGTTCCATCTAGCCCTACTGGAAAGTGGGAGGAGGAATGGGAAAGGATATAAAAGATAGCAGATTGAGAGAGGGAGTATACAGTGGGATCGCTATTTTGGGGTGGTGAGTAAGGGAAAGATTGGGATTAAATGTGTAACTCAAAATTTTGCTGAAATGAATGATGTAAACTAAAAATGAAAATAAAATTTAATTTAAAAACAAGATAAAGTTCTAATCATGGAAGAGAGGAGGGAATGGAGTGTGTATTCCAGATGTAGGTGTTTGGGGTGAATAGAGAAACATAAAGCATCAATCAAAGGAAACTTCTCTAATTAGAGAAAAAGACAAAATTTAGTACAAAAATTTTTCTAGTCTTCATTTTATATCCAGAATTCAGCTGAACACCTTGGGATAGGAACTTGAAAAATTCTTTACTGACTTTCCTTTTCTCTGCTTCATGAACCATATAATGGCAAAATGAAAGACTCAAAAGTGTTCCTAACATTTCAAGCACCAATTTTCCTCCCAAGTAGTAAAACCAGATTCATTTTGAGTGACAAATCAGTGACTTTTGGGGGTGCTGAGAATTCAATATTCTGATAAACAACAAAATTTTAAATTCTAATTTTAAAGAACTAAAGATATTTATCATAAAGAGGAATTATACTTCACAGCTTTGTAAAGATATTAAATAGCTAATATCTGCTGAGTTGAGGTGGAAAGAAACAAGCATTTATTAAGTACCTACTATATGCCAGCCACTGTGTATTATGCTTTACAGATATTATATTTGATCCCGAGGAGAAAGAATAAAATCTACTAGAAGTAATTTTGCCCCTGTACATGTTTCCCCCTACATATTCTCATCTTAAATTTACTGTTTTTGCTATCAGAATCCCCATTTACCCAGTTCCCCTTGTTCAAAAAGTTTGGGCTATCTCTCATTTCCACTTTTTTCTCATTTCATATCCAATCAGTTTATAAATTTCGTTGATTCTACCTCTACATGTAATTTTCCTTCCCTACCCGTTTCTCTTCTCATTTCCATCAATATAAACTATCTTAATTTCTACCTTCATCAGTTTCATCTTATAAAATCTTTTCTGTTTCTCTAATTTAAAAATGCTTGACTAACATTCAAAGCCTTCTGCACTATTGAAACAGATAGTCTCTGTTTTTGACCCATTTAAAATTTGTCAATTTCAACACTGATTTGGATAGGTCAGGGAGTTGCCTTAATTACATATTATATATCTCCTAATTCCCATTATCCTAGATTGTTATTTATTCTTCTATTTGACTAGATCAACAGGTTTACTTGAAACTGGATATGGAAGCTTTGGAGAAATGTATTTTGTACTGAGATATTGAAGGGCAGGAGTAGTGGTTAATGCTGGCATCTATTTCCCAGATATTTCTTGGAATCTGTTCCTTTATCTCCACCACCTTTCCTCTGGAACTTGGATTATATCTGGGACTCTGACCTTTGATAGGCAAGTTTTCATCTTACCCAGAAATAGGTCTTCATACCACTTGCTAACTACTTCCAAACTATGTCGCTACAGTATACTACCTCCTCCACCAGTTCTACTCTGTGTTCTCCCTTAGGATGTGAATACTTTCAGGTAGGAACTATAATTTTTTTTACTAATTATTGCAATTCCCAGAACTTAACATAATGTCTGGCACATAGTAAATGCTCACTAATTACCTTTTCATTTATTCATTCATCATTAAATCGTTCATATATAGTTATTAGTAATTCAGTGGTCTGACTACAGGTAACTTTTCAAAATCACAACTATACGAACATTTATTTCTTGTCTATTAAAATATAATCACTTTTGGTTTGGGGGTTATTTGGTTTCCAGGGAATACAGGTAAGATTATATGATTGCTTTTCTTTCAAAGGCCTGGATCCCAGGGATAGTTCAAGTTCAGGTGGAAATGTAATAGAGATGAGGGATAAATTGGAGAAAGCTCAGAGGGAAGGTACTAAAATTAGGGTGAGTCAGGATAGAGTTTCTTGCAGATTGTAGAATAACTGACACTTGAAGAAATCCCAAGAAGCCAGGAGACAGAAATGAGGTGGCAGTTTATTTCACCTATACTAGACTACTAGTAAAATTCCTGAACTTCAGGAGATGAAGCATCCCAGAGCATGTATAGGAAAGTAAAGAAAAAGAATAGAGAGGTCAGAATGGCATAGAATTTTATATATGATCTTGGAGGTAATAGGAAATGACAGTTTATTAAATAGGAGGGCAATATAATAAGGTCTGTGTTTTAGGAAGATGACTTTGATAACTTAGAGAACAGATTTGAGTGAGCACAGACTTGAGACTAGGAGATCAATTATAAGAGTATGGCAATAATCCAAGTGTAAATTAATAAGGGCTTCTAAGATAATCTTATTAATCTGAGAGGAGAGAAGGGGATATATGCAAAAGACAGTGGTAGAGAGAATTTCTTCATCTTCAAGATACCTATATAGGTGAACTCATATGGCTAGTGACCATCCTTGTCTGAAATGAAGATGAGTTACCATCTTCAAAGGATTCATCATTAAGGGGCTAGCCTACAAGTGTCTGTTGTCCCCAGTCTTATTTTGGGAAAACAACTGTCTTTTGTTGTGCTTGAAGCTTTTCCAACAAGGAAGAGTCTGACAGAGCTGATATTTCATTTATGTAGCCTTCTGTGTTCCTTGCTTACCTCTATGCCATGGCAAGGTATGAGCAAAGTAGATTCATGTTTAATCTGACTATACATACATATATATTTATATATATATATGTGTGTGTGTGTGTGTGTATAAATATTCAAAGAGATCTAATGAAGAATCAGTTCACTTATCAGTATAGTAAGAATTATTCTGTCTTCTAATTTCTATATAAGAAATGTAATGTGTTTTAAAAAAACAGTTTCTGTCCCAGTGTAACTAAATCATTTAACGACTGAGAACACTTGTAACAAGACACAAACCATTATATACAGTTGATCTGTAAAAACAAAGTATTAATGTCAACTTCACAAAACAATTTCATATTTTTTAATGTAAGAAAGCTTAATAAATGATAAAAAATAAGGAAAATATAGATGTTGCCCCTAATTTAAGTTCTTATGGTCTAGTCAAAAATGTCATGTGATAGATTACAAATTTATTTTCCCTACCTTATCTCATTCCACAAAAGTAAAAAAGTTAGTAATGTAAGCACCCTAATTGAGCTCTAAAGAAAAAAAACTTCTCTACCCAATTATAGATCAACTCTAAGTAAATTAAGTTTCTTTTCCCCTAAAGACAGACTTTTTCTTTCCTTTTCAAAATGTCTCAAATTTTATTAATACTTTAGATGACAGTAATGTCTGAGTTTTCCACTTTCCTTGACCCAGAGACCTTCTAAAATGGATAAACATTGTAGTAACTTTCAACAGCCTATGACAAATTCTCCATCTACAGTCCCCTGCTTTTATAGAGAAATGATGGAAGTATTTTTTTTTCTCTTCTCCAGGCCTAGGGTTAGGCATTACAGTTATAGAATATCAATTTCTGCACAAACTCTAGTGGATATTTTTCTTTTGTTCATAGTCCAGGAAATTTTATTGATCATTAGTAGGGTCTTTGTAGGATGTTAATTTTGAATATATGTCAATCTCTTTTGCTTTTGAGAATATCATATTCCAATCTCTTCTTTGAATTCTCATAGATGAAGAACAATACTGGGCTATGTAAATTGATTGTACTTCTCAACTGAAGGTTTTTCTTCTAGTTATTTGAAAAAAAATATTGTTTGGGCACTGAAATCCTAAAGTTTGATCATTGTGAGCCTTGGAGTTTTAAGCGTGTTTTTTTTAATATTTGTAGTTTACTGATTCTCTTAGTTAATACTGGATTAGGTCTTTTTAAAATATGCTAGGGTCATAACTTGCTTTGACTTTTATAGTATTCATATGCTCTTTTAGATATTGTTTTTGCTTCTCTTCTGAAAGATTTGATTTTACCTCCAAACTTAGAGTTCTTCCTAACTCTAAATCTAGAGAATCTGCAGAATTTGTTCTCTTTCTTGCTTTTTTTATGGTGTGTAAGGGGACCTGGAGGAGAAAGAGAAATGGCTTGGGCTCAGGTTCTTTTAAACTACTTCATATTTTGTTTTATTTGGTTTTGTGTTGTGGTCTTTTTTGGAATTCTTATTCATTTTCCATTACATCTTTTCCCATCTCACTGTCGTGTTAATTACTTAAGATTTAGGCTTATGCCCTCTCTAGTCTTTCTCTCTTTCCCTTTTTAACTTTCTGCTTTTCTATTCAATTTTCAGCAGTCTCTATTGAGATTTCTTCCTCACTATTTAACCTACTATTCATTGTTCTTCTTGTCATATTTGTTTTCCTGCATAGATTTTTCCCCACACCCACACCCATACCCATATACACATGCCAAGACTGGATAGTCTAAGTTCCTTCAAGTTTGGGGACATGAGGGCCAGGCAAGGTTGCAACTCTGTGCAGTTTCACAGGTAGAGAGTAAGCTGAAGTTGTTTATACTGAAAATTGCTCTGCCATCTTGTTCATACACATCTCCCTTTGAAAAGCATACATTCTGTGTTAGAAGTCTTGTGTATGTGGACTTTTGGAAAGATTTTAACTAAATGTAAACAGTCTTATTTTTAGTCTATATCTGCTAAATTTGATAGAGATCATGCAAATATCAGTAAATAATTAATGAACCATTTGACAAAAGTGGATACTATATTATAGCCTAGTGAGTTTCATGCATTTATGCTCATAAAGGATAGGGTTGGTGGTCACTTCAGAAAGAAATTAAAACCAAAGATTATTTTGTTGTCCATAAAAATGGTCATTGTCTGATTTTTCCCATTTTACCAATTATTTGACAGTCACACTGCTGAACAAGCAAAGGCTCAGTCTTCATTTATAAAAGATGGTTCACAATGATCACTTCCTTTCAAATTCTATGAAGTCAGTTTTAGGGAATTAGAGGAAGTAGTACTAATGAAGTTGCCTAATACAGTTTGGATGGTTAATTAAAAAGCAAAGATACAACTAGAACATTCATGCTGATTTTCTTGTAGTGTACCAGAATACTGTCTAAAAATCCTTGTGTCAACAAAGATATAAAATCAAGTTGGAATGATGAATGGAATTTCATTAAAAATTAGAGATATAGAGAAGTTGACCAGGCATGTGATGTGAGAGGGAAGAGTTATTGACTGTGAAATGCAGATCACAGAAGGAGATAGATTAAAAGAAAATTAAATGGAAGGCATTGCAGATAAATACTGTGGCTGTCTGCATTTTATGTATTTACGAATAAATACTAAAGAGGAAATGAAATCACTACCTAAACAGAATTGTACCATTAAAATAAAATAGCAATTTAAAATGTTACTTAGCTTTTGGATGTCTCTCCGTTAGCATTTCAATCAAAATGAAAAAAAAATACATAACTTTTTTTTAAAACATTGTGTATACGTTTTTGAATACATGATGAATTTATTATTTCATCAGCATGCGGAGTGAGCTCTCATTTTAAAAGTTCTTTCTACCAGTGGGTATCACACCCTATCTAGTAGATAATGCTTACTTAGTTCACTGGGGCAGTTAACTGAGGTGTGCTTGGGGTCAGCAGTAGGATTTAAAAGCAGACCTTCCTAAATACAAGCTTATTCATTGTCGTATATGAAAGGAAGTCCACTATTCCTTTGACTCTGTCTACCTCTCATATGCTTATATCTTATTATTAAACCTATATAAGCTGATCAGTTCACCAAAATAGATTGTGTAGAGAAAGGAAAAGAGACTCCTTAACAAAACTTCCTAACAATTAGAACTATACAGAAGGGAGAAAGAAAAAAATTGTGGGCAACTAGTATAAATGGCTTTTTCTAAAAGTTTAGCTATGGAAGAGAGAAGAAAAGAAATCCCTGAGGATACTAAGAAAGGGAAAAGACAATCCCTGACCTTAAGGGTCTATGGCCATTGGGGAAGACAATAAACCAACAAATGCGGGTAACCAAACTATATACAGGACAAATAGGAAATACTAAACAGAAGAAAGGCACTAGAATTAAATTTGGAAATTGAATTTGATAAGACTTCCTCTAGAAGATGGGACTTTAATTGGTGTTTAAAGGAAATCAGGGAATCAAGAAGGCAGAGATAAGGTTGGAGGGCATACCAGGAAGGGGAGTCATAGAAAATGTCCTAGCTGAGAGATAGAGTGATTTGTCTGTGGAATAGACAGTAGAGTATCACTGGATTGAAGAGTAAATAAGAGACCTAAGGTTTAAAAAGACTTGAAAGGTAGGGGGAGAGGCAAAGTTGTGAAGAACTTTAAAAGCAGAACAGAATTTGTGTTGGATCCTGAAGAAAATAGGTGTCCATTGTTATTTGGGGGATTCCTTTAGATATGGGTTGGTATAGATGGCTGCTGAAATTTCTTCAGCCTCAAATTTGGGGTTCTTTGGGACCAAGAAAGAGTTATGGAACAAACTATTCTTAGGGAGTGAGATGTGGATAGCAATCCTACAAAGAGAACTATGAAACTTTGGTCAACCAGGCAAGAGGAGAACCAAGAGAAACCAGTGTTATAAAAAGTCAGAGAGGAGAAAACATCTAAGACGAGGGGGTGGTTAACAATATCAAATGCAGCAAACATCAGGAAGGATAAAAACTGAGGGGAAAAATTGGATTTAGCAATTTTTTAAGAGATCACTAGTAATCCTTAAAAGAGCCATTTCACTTGAGTGGAGAAATCATAAGTCAGATTGTAAGAGAAAGGGAGAAAGAAAAAAATTGTGGGCAACTAGTATAAATGGCTTTTTCTAAAAGTTTATCTATGGAAGAGAGAAGAAATTAGAGAAGTCTTTTTATCTTTCTCTGCGTTGTGGACCTGAAAACACACATTGAAAACTAGCAAATGACCAGAAAAGAATACAAGGTCACATGCCTATTATGCATATATTTGCATATACTTACACTATATAATATACAAAAGACAATTTGAATTTATGACATCCTGGACTAATATACCTAATGGATTTAATTCAGAATCAGTCTACATTTTGCTAATTTTCTTAGGATACCTTTGTATTGTTACTATTCACAAAGTCTAGGGCAGGCAGGGGTGGGGAACCTGCACCATTCAGGTCACATGTGGCCTTCTAGGTCCTTGGGTGCAGTCTTTTGATGGAGTCTAAATTTTACAGAACAAATAATTTTATTGAGGGGATTTGTTCTGTGAAATTAAGCTTCAGTCAAATGGTTGTACTTGAGGATGTAGAGTGTCTGTCATATGTGACCTTAAGGTCACAGGTTCCACCTTTGACCTAGGGGATATGCAACTCATTGATGCTTACCACTGATTCATTCTTTTTGGGGATGCCTTGTATCCTCCATCACAGAGAGGGCGATTTTTCAAGATCTTTCATAGGGTGCTTGGGATAATTATGGAGGTAAATAAGGCAAGTATTTTCCTGGGCCCACTCTACACTGTACTCAGTAAAAAACAAACAAACAAACAAAAACCACAACTCTCCAGATCTAATATAGAATTTCTTCTACAAATGATTTTTTCCTCTTTTCTTGTGACCCAAGGAATTTTCTAAATCAAACCTTTCAGAACCAATCAATTATGCTAATGGCTCAGGCTGAAGTGCTTGGGTTCAGAGCACCTTGCTGAGTCTTGCCAGCATGAGCAATAAGCATTCAGAAATTTCTGCACAGGATTCATAAATGGTCACAGGGTTCATGGAATTAGGCTCTCTTTGTTGCCTATAGTAGTCAACAAACACCAGAAGAAACATGACAAAACAGAGACAGTAGGGATACTGCAGCTGTATCTACTTATTTGTTGATCCTCATGGTGCCTGTTGGAACTTCTAGAAGTCTTATGATTTATCTCTTATGTTGGCTCCTTTGCACTTAGAACACAAAGGTCTAGTCCTCTTAGAGGCTATAAACCATATATGCTTCACATTTTTTACTCCTAGAATGTCTCGAATTTAATAGTCACTTGAGACTGTCAAGCACAGCAGAATACTCTCTCTTCTCTATCTTTACAGTCACATCAGTTCATAGTACTACGAACTGGGAGGAATCATCACGAGGAGAGTCATTGACTGAACTAGCTCTTGAGTCAACCCTCATCCTTCACTGATTCCTGATAGCTGTCCACTCTGCTCTGGTATCTAGCAAAGCAAAAGCCGACTTTTTTCTTGGGTACCCTCAGTTTTGAAGTTTCTATCCTGCTTACGATGGTAACAAAAGACAGGCTTGATCCTTCTCGTGTGCTTCTTTCTGGGGCTCTAAGTTTGGTATTGCCAATTTTAGCCAAAGTAAGAAAATGAAGAGAATCCTGGACTATCACCTTACAGGTTTAAACTTGGTTGAACCTTTGCTCACAGAAATCTCTGATATCTGTGCTAATAATAGAAGGACCTCATTAACTATCATTTTTATATCAGTTCATATCATTGACCTGTCTCTCTTCTTAATAAACTTTATCAACTGGGATACTAGCTCTGCTTTTTGCAGAGTTGCAGCTTTGTAAATAATAATGTGTCCTCTAAGATCTCTGTGACCATCCAAATAAATTTGATATGGTTCATGTGCCAAGGTCATTGCACCTTTACTTCACTTTCTTCAGTACCTTTTTATAATGTCCATACATTGCCGGTCATGTTTTGACCCTCCTCTTAGACAGTAGTTAGGAAAGGGACTTGAAGGTCTTTAATGGTCTCAATACCCCCAAAATGATGATCCTCTGCCCTCAGGCATCTGCTCATTATAACAGATGACCTTTCCATTTTTTAATGTATGTAACACATCAAATGTCAGACTTTGGAGGCTCTCTTAAAGCACCTTTACTCTTTGTGTCTGACACCTGCCAGTCAGTATAATTTGCCAGGCAAGATTCAAATTTCTCTTTTTCTAGACTAGAGTAACAGCATATCCTAAGAATGATGTAAATTTCCAACAGGGAATTCAAGTAGGGAACAATTGTAACAGCTGTCTCTAGTTGATGTCATAACCATATTTGAGCCTGCAGTGAACATCTCCCACTCTCAGCACTCTGTTTTCTCTCACACTAGCATTATTCCATCTTCCTTTGTCTAATAGAATTGAATTCCTTTCACATTAAGATCCATCTTTTCTTTTTTATTAATTATTTTATTTATTTTCCTATTTCCATTACTCATTTCCACAAGATTTTGAGTTACAAATTTTCTCCCCATCTTTCCCCTACCCCCAACCCCAAAACAGCAACCCCACTACAAAGCCCCTTCCCCAATCTGCTCTCTCTTACATCCTCCTCCATCACCCTTCTAAATTTCTGGTAGGGCAGGATGGGTCTCCCTACCCCAGGGCCTGTATATCTTAATTCCCAGTTGCATGTAGTTAATAATCTAGTATTTAAAGTTCTACAATCAAATGTTTATATATATACATATAAACACTTATATATATATATATATATATATATATATATATATATATATATATACATTTGATTGTAGAACTTTAAATACTAGATTATTTCAGTTCCTCCCTC
>JAQQSW010019806.1:0-10977 GCA_028646575.1 Pseudocheirus occidentalis
TATCTATCTATCTATCTATCTATCTATCTATCTATCTATCTATCTATCATCTCTCTCTCTCACTGTCTCTCCATCTCTTGATCTATCTCTCTGTCTCCCTATCTACTTCATCCAACTGCCCTAATTCTGAGAAAGCATGACAATTTTTTTGGCTTGAACAATGAAAAGTCAAATGACTTGTACAAAGTGCACATCTGAATGATACCATATCATTTAAATTCAACTTCATTTTCTAGGGAGGAGATTAAGCACTGATAGAGATGATGTAACTTCCTGATGTTCCATAGCTAAAGAGTTTCATAATGCAGGTCTTATAAGAAAACATGCTGCTGCTTTGTCATTACTGCTTCTTTTTCTAAATAATCACTCGCTGACTATCTCTTTAAATGGAGATTCTAGAATTTTGTCAGGAATGGGTCAAGCTCAAATTCTTATAGTTTGCAGGTACCACTTTCTCTTTTACTCTGTTATGAGTAGCCCAGCATGCTGACCACAAGGGGTGAGTAACAAGCACACTCCCAAAGAAGAACCCCACCATCTCCTGCCCAGATGTTGATATCCTACATCAAAGCACCTCGAATCCTTGATATAGAATGCTGGAGCTGGAAGAAAATTTAGAAACCATTTTAAAAATGAGAAACCCAGGACCCAAAGGTGCTGAGTGACTTTACGAAGGCCACATGACTACCTAGATACTGGCAAACTGTGACCCTAATTCTAGCTCTTTGATTCCAAATCTCCCACTCCAGCCACACATCAGATTATATCCTATTAAGTTTCTCTTGTCCACTGCAGCTAGGCTACTCTTTTTATTGGGTTGGCTTCCTTTTGTGCTCACAATCAAGTTTTCCCACAGAGTCCACACTTCTTTTATGTGTTTATGTCTTCTACTACTGTGAGTTATTTCCATTGTACTTGATGCCTTCCTTCTCTCATTACTCTCAGTAGGCATTAGATACTTGCAAACAGCCATCAAAGTTACACTGTTAGGGAAAAGTGACCCAACGACTCTTTCTTTTCTCCTAGTCCCTTCTTGTATGTCAGCCTTCATAACTCTCTAATCATTTTACATGTTCATTGGATAATTCTACTCATGGAATAATTGGAATTTAGCAATATTTGGGGGGGTGTTTAGCCTTTAAAGCTGTGAAGACTGTATGAATGCATTCATGCAATACAGGAATGCAAGAGTGGATTCAATTGCATTTTCTCTGTACATACTCTTGTGCTGTGCCTGCTTTACTGACAATATTTGATCCCATAAAGTCTTTTATCCAAGAAACTTCTCCTTTCAATTCTGAAACGATCTCTCTAGAGAGTGGGACAGATGATACAATAAGTTGGAGTTGCTATTATTAAAAATTACTACTTTTTTGACACTATTGCCTTCATTACCCAGTGGGAATTTGATTTTAGACATTCTCCTGGCTTGACATCCACTGGGGATGTGATGAAACCATTCATTATTTAAAAGTTTGGAAACCACAAGGACTACTATATCTAACCAGATTGGATTGACTTTTTAACTCATCCATTAATAATTCATAAAACCATGGATATGTGAATTGGTTTAGCACTAACCTGTTAACAAAATAGTATAGGATATGGATGTTAACTCATCTTCTGAGTTATTCTGCTTAACACTCTGAACCAGTGGAATACATATGTTGCACTGGTGTCTCAGATTCATTTTTCAATATTTTATGATTAATGTCTCATGTTCACACAAGATACATAAAATACAGAATAAAATAAAAATGGACCTCTATTATTTGGTTAGGTCTGAAACCCCTTTGTTAGAATTTTCTCTACTACACATAACAGACAGAGCAGTGTAGTACAAAGGCATTGGAGTTGGGGTGAGGAGACCTATATTTAAGTCAGAGTTCTGTCACTATCTAGAGTGCTGCATAGCTTTACGTAAGTCATTCTTCCCCTCTGAGCTTTACTTTCTTCACTTGTGAAATTGTTGTGTTGGAGCAGATAATCTTTCTGTTCTCTTTTGGTGCTAATGAGACTATAATCTAGTATTTAGGATTCCTCCCAATTAAAACATTCTAGGATGTTTAAACTTAGAGTGATTCCAATTCTGACAACAATTAGAAGAAGCATCATGAGCAAGTCATTCTGACTCATAGTTTCCTCATCAGCAAAATGAATCCAATAATATTTGTATTATCTATCTCATTTTTATGAAGAAAATATTTTATAAAATAAAGTATCTGGCAAATATGTTGCTTTCATCATCTAATTTATTCCATTCCTGAAGTATATATTATTTGTCACCATTTACTATGGTATTAAATATTATTATGAAATATTATGTGCTATTTTATAATATTACACATTATTAGTGGTATCAGAAAGATGGCAGATATTGTTTTCTGCAAGTTTCTTAAACCTATATTCCTGTCACAACACTATCTACCAAATATAGAATGGAAAAAGATGAAACTATAATGTACAAAATAAAAAAAAAACTTTAAAAAACCACAGAAACAAAGCCCTCATGATAAAACATTGGAAAAATCCAAAATTCCGAACTTTTATTCTACGTCTCCTTCTACACCAACTCCTGTAGTACATCAGGCATCATTGGTTCCAGTAATCTCACAGCTTTGTGTTAAGGGGATGTAACTGGAGGTCCATCCCTACACACCTCCTGTGACAGTAATTGCCAGAACCCTATATCTTACCCTACAATCAATGGCTGTCATTGATTCTGCCCAGCCATATAAAGGAAAGGGAGGCTAACTAGAGATAGAGGGCAAAAAGATCTGTGTTCAAGGCAAAGAAGACTGGAATCCCAAATAGGACCAGTCCTCTCCCTATGCTAGTCATCTCCAGGTAGTAGACAAAGTTGAGAACACCAAGTCCACAGTGATCTTTATAGCAGTGGAAGGGCAAGATATCAAGGATCACAAAGAGAAAACAGTGACAAGTACTTGGGTATATAAGAGAAATAATGAAAGACCAAAAAGCTAAGAGAAAGAGTCTAAATGTATCTTACTAGATTATAAGCAGGTAAATCAAAAGAGAGGATGATAAAGACAAGGAAAACTTCAAAAAAATACAATGAGCAACTATTATATGACTAAGGAAGATAAACTACAGTCCCCAAATCAAAGACAATCCTTGGAGTCTACAATGATCATTGCAAATCTTATTAGGGGAGGGGAAAGAGCAAATTATCTATAAAAAAAATAATAGGATTAAATTGGGTTTTATGGGAGTAAGAGGCAAGATAAGCAAAGGAGGTAACAACCTTCTTGGATTGTACTTCCCAGGACTACATTCTGCAGGAATAAAGAGGAAATATGATGGAGCCAGCAACCAGAGTACAAGGGAGAATATAGAGTTTAAAATGATATAATTTGTTCTTGGGAGTAGTGAATGATTATAGTGAGAAAATTTTAGAACCAGTAGAGAATATCATGATCACATCATGGAGTAGGACTGGCCCTCATAATTTAGGACACAGAATAATTTCTCTATGTAATCCTTTCCATTCAATGTTTCTTCTTTTCAGGCCTTGATATTTCTAATAATGATGCACAGCAGAATAAAAAGAGGAAGAATTAAGTGTAAAAATGCCATAATATAAAAGAGGATACTGTTCAAATTAGGTACTCCAGAAACAGTAATATCATGAGGGATCAAAAGAGAATAAAGAAGGAGCATTTAAAACCCATGAAGTCAAGAAGAGACTACAGAACAAACTAGAAGAAAATTGAAATGTGGATAAAATAAAATAAAATGTCTTATGACATAAAATGGAGATATTGAAATATGCAGTCAAAACAACTGAAGAAGCCATAAAGGAACTAAAAAAATGTGGAAATTCTAGTCTAAACTGATTTGCAATTGGATCCTATCAGTTACACAAATTATTCTCAAAACAGGATAGAAAGTATTCTATACGATTTTTATTTTTTTAGTCAAACATAGATTTAATACTTAAATCATAAATGACAAAGCAGATTAAGAGAATTACAGACCAGTTTTGTTAAGGAACATGGAGGCAAACATTTAAAATAAAATTCTAGAGTCAAGTCAGCAATTATTTATTAATCTCCTTCTATGTTATGGATGTATCTATGTCTTCTTATATTTGCTAACAGTTGGGGATAAAAATAAAAGCAAAAAGCATTCCCTTCACTCAAGGACCTCATGGTAATGGGAGGAGAAAACATGGAAACAATTATATAAAATATGTTATAAACAAGACCAATTGAATATTATCCCTAAAGGAAGAAACTAGTACTAAAGATGACTTGGGGGGAGGTGGAGCCACAATAGCTGAGTATAAGCAGGAACTTGCTTGAGCCACCACATCAACCATCTTCAATACCTGTAAAAATGCCTTTAAACATATTTTAGAGCTACGGAATCCACAAAATAACAGTGTTAAATATAACTCCAACTCAATTTAGCCTGACAATGAAAAGGAAGGGGTTATAGCACCAGTTTGGGAGCAGAGTGCAGTCCTTTGTGGGTCGTGCTAGGATAGATTGTCTCTATAGACTGGGCAGAGCAGACCTCAGTGATCTGAATTGCTGGCAGTTGTGGCTGTTTCCAGACTTCGAAACCCATAAACACCTAAGAGAAATCAAAAGGTCAATGGGAAAACTCTGTTGGATCTGCATGAAAGAAGGGTGCAGTCTGGATCCTGCCCACAGCTCCTGCCACCAGAGAGGCAGAGGTATCAGTAGGACAGCTGTTTCTGGAGCTCCAGGGCCACAGATGGTGAGGGGACCAAGTGACTGATGAGAGGGAAATTGCATGAATCTCTTTACTAGCCCTAAGGCAGGATTCTCTTGTTTTGTCTTACTTGGATCTGGGTTGCAGTCTTGGGTGGAGAGAACTTGTAAGGCAGAGCCTGTTGGGGCTGTGGAAAGGCAATCCTCCTCACAGTTCTGAGGCAAGTGCCTAGAAGTAGCTCTGACAACAGCTGCACAAACCCCCAGAAATTTAGAATACAACACTCTGCACTCTGGAAGAAGAGTTCAAAACTCCTGCATCAAAAACCTCCAAGAAAAAATATGAATTGGTTCCAGGCTATGGAGGAGCTCCAAGAGGATTTTTAAAATCAAGTAAAAGAAGTAGAGGGAAATTGGGAAATGAGAGTGATGCAAGAAAAATTATGAAAAATGAGTCAACAGCTTGCTAAAGGAGACCCAAAAATTACTGGAGAAAATAATACCTTTAAAAACAGACTAGTTCAAATGGCAAAAGAGGTTCAAAACACCAATGAATAGAAGAATGCTTTAAAAAGCAGAATTGACCAAATAGAAAAGGAAGTCCAAAAGTTCAATGAAGAAAATCATTGCTTCAGAATTAGAGAAAGGAACAAATGGAAACGAAAGACTTTACAAGAAATCAATTTATTATAAAATAGATCCAAATGAATGAAAGAATAGAAATCAATGTAAAATATCTCATTGAAAAAATCACTGACCTGGAAAATAGCTTCAGGAGAGATCATTTAAAAATTATTGGACTACCTGAAAACCATGATCAATAAATGAGTCTAGAAAGGAAAACTGCCCTGATTTTCTAGATCCAGAGGGTGAAATAGAAATTGAAAAAATTAACTGATCATGTCTTGAAAAAGATGCCAAAAAGAAAACTCCTAGGAATATTATGGCCAAATTCCAGAGTTCCCAGGTCAAGGAGAAAATATTATAAACAGCGAGGCAGAAACAAGTTGAGTATTGTGGAAACACAATCAGGATAATACAGGATCTAGTGGCTTCTTCATTAAGGGATTGAAGGGCTTAAAATATGATATTCAATAAAGTCAAAGGAGTTAGAATTAAGACCAAGAATCCCCTATGCAGTGAAACTGAGTATAATATTTTATGAGGGAATATGGACATTCAATTAAATAGACGACTTTCAAGCATTCTTCATGAAAAGACCAGAGCTGAACAGAAAATTTGACTTTCAAATACAAGAAGCAAGAAAAGCATAAAAAGGCAATCAGGAAAGAGAAGTCATAAGGAACTTATTAAAGTTTAGTTGCTTACATTCCTAAATAGGAAGATGAAATTTGTAACTTGTCAAACTTTTTTCAATATTAGGATAGTTGAAGAGAATGCATATGTGTGCATGTATATATGTATATGTGTGTATGTATTTATGTGTGTGTGTGTGTGTGTGTGTGTGCGTAGACAGAAGACACAGGGTGAGTTGAATATGAAGGAATAGTATCTAAAAATTAAGAAGTGAGAGAGGAATCTATTGGGAGGACAAAGGGAGAGATAAAAATGGATAAATTATCTCACATTAAAGAGGCAAGAGGAAGCTGTTATAATGGAGGGGAAGAACAGGAAGGCAAAAGAGAATGAGTCAATGTTACTCCCATTGGATTTGACTTAAGGAGGGAATAACATGCACAGTCCATTGGGTATCTTACCCTACTGAAAGTAGGAGGGAAGGATATAAGAGGAGGAGGTGATAGAAGGTAGGACTGATTGGGAGAGGGGGTAGTCAGAAGCAAACACTTTTGAAAAGGGACAGGGTCAAAGGAGAAAATAGAATAAATGAACGGTGGTATAGGGTGCAAGGAAATACAGTTAATTCTTACAATATGACGACTATGGAAATGTTTTGCATAACTACACATGGATAACCTATGTTGAATCACTTGTCTTCTCCATGGGAATAGGTAAGAAGAAGGGAGAGAGTCTGGAACTCAAAGTTTTAAAAAGAAATGTTTTTAAAAAATGTTTCTACATGCAACCCGGAAATAAAATATGCAGGCAAAGTGTATAGAAATCCATCTTGCCCTACAAGAAAGTGAGGGAAATGGGAGTAAGGGAAGGGGAGGGGGAGGGATAGAAGAGAGGGAAGACTGGTGGAAAGTGTACTCAGCTGCTTGCCATCTTGGGGTGGTGGGTAGGGGAGAGATGAGGAGAAAAAAAGATCATTTGAAAAGTCTTCTTCCATTAGGTAGAAGTTTAGCCAAGTTTTGAAGGAAGCCAGTGAAGTCAGGAGGAAGAGGGCTTCAAGTATGGGGAATACATATACGTATACACACACATACATACATATATATGTATATATAAATAATATATTTCCTATTTGCATGTGTGTATATATACATATAGATATATGTATATATAAATGTGTATACATATATACTTATATATAGATTATGTGCATATGTGTGTAGATATATATATGTGTATATGCATACATGCACACATCTGAGTGATTTGCCAATGGGTAGATGGTCAACAAATGATCAAAGAAAATGAAAAAAAATATTGATTAAAATAACAGTAAACTATTCACACTCATATAAAAAAAGATTACACCAAATCATTCATAGCAAGAAGAATTGAAATAAAAAGAACATCACACCCAGAAAATCAGCCGAGATGACCATAGATGAAAGTTGACAATATTTGCCAGGTTGTGAAAGCATAAGCACATAAACATAAGTTTTGGTTCTGAATTAATCAAACTATTTTAAACAACAATTTGTTATTGTAATAAATAAGTGACTCATGTGTCCATATACTTAGATCCAAAGATTCCACTGATAGGCATATAACCAAATGTCAAAGATAGAAAAAAAAATGGTGGGGAGGGGGAGATTTTGTAAATACCAAAATATTCATTTACCACTGTTTATTTTGTGATAGGAAAAAAAGAAAAACCTGAACCCAAATTCAATATCTATAAGTTAATGTCTAATGGGAATGGCTAATCAAATTTAGGTGCACAAATGTAATGGTGTATTATTTCACTCTAAGAACCTATGGCTATGAAGAATTCAGAGAGTCATGAGAAGATGTATATGAACTGATGCAGAATGAGATAAGCAGAACCAAGACAGCAGAATAAACATTGACCACAACCGTGTCAAAAGAAAGAAAAATTGAAGTTGTGCTGAAAGATTTCTTATGATGTTAATCAAGTTTGGTCCCAGAGAAGTGCTGGTCATTCTCACTTTCCCCTGCTTCATTGCAGAGGTAGATGATTTTGAATGTAGAGTATTGCATACACTATCGGAAGCTTCTAGTATTTTTGTTTTGTTGGACTGTTTTTATTTTTCTGTCAATATTTATTATCAAATAAGTCTCATCTGTTAGTGGAGTGGGAAGTGTTGTATTTGGTAATTATATAAAACAAAAGGAAGCCTGAGGAAAATATGAATGATGGCACTTCTTACGTAATCCTCTAGGACCATATTGAATGGAAAACATTTTTTCCACCAGGTGTTTTTGAACCATGAACTTAAACTGAGAGTTTTGTTTTCATTCTGAAGTTTCAGTGGATGCAATTTCTCCCCCCTCCCCGGCCAAGAATATCTCTTTGTTACACATGTAAAAATTCCCTTAGGAGAATTGGTAGCATCAGGAATATCAAAAGAATGGAAAGAACTGGAAGAATTTTGATGTAGCTAATCTTCTTTCCAATGCTCTTGAAATGCTTTTGTCTGATTTGCTTAATTTAACTGGTGTGAGTTTGGGTTCATTATCTAGCTGTCTTGGTGGCCTTTGTCTATACTATTGGCATAAGAGAAAAGTCAAATTTAGAGAAACTTGTAAAATTCTTTGACTGCTGCTGCCATGGCTACTATTGCCATTAATAATTAATAGTACTTTGCTACATCCAAAGACTCAGGTGATCTGGGTCTTTTTAGTCTCATTTGTGACATTTACTAGTTGTATTGCAACTATCAATCCCCTCTTACTTTCTCTTTGCCTCAGGCTCCCCATCTCTAAAATGGGGTTATTAACATTTGTTCTAGTTCACAGAATTGTGATGAGCAACGTGCTTTGCAAACCTATAAACCTTAGAGAATTAAAAATTATTTTTTAAAGTTGTAAAGTGAAAGTTAATTGTGAGATATTACAATGTCTTTGGAACACAATTATTAATTGCAGATTAAGAATCCTAAAGAATGCATTACCCTAATAATAATGCTGACAACTGTGTGTTATGTCTTTCAATTTAATCACAAAAGTGTCAGAAGACTTAGCATGAGATGTCACCACATACTATCACAAATTAAATGATGTTCCATGTTGTATAAAAATGTGACCCAGGGTTTTAAAAGCCCATGAAACCTGGGTCTTAATCCCAGTTCTGGATAAGACTTGTTGTTTCACCCAGAGAGATTTATTTACTTTTGCTGGGCTCTCCATTTCCTAACCTATAAAGCGAGCAATTTGAATTAGAGGATCTTTACGTTCTCGTCTGGTTTCAACCTGTTATTCTAAGAGCTCTTCTAGCCCCGTCATTCTTCGATTTATGACAGAATTTCTTCCCCTCATTCTAGTCCAAGTTCAGGTGACTCATCCATGCAACCCTCTCCAGCATCTCAGTGAGGTTAATCCATTTGTTAATTCATCAACAATTTATTAAGCACTTTCAGTTGCAGAGAGTCTGTGCTATATGCTAAGGAGTATCCAGCTTACTTAAGAAAGTATCCTTAAAATATCTAGCCTTTATATAGCACTTTAACACTTGCAAGATGATTTACAAATATTACCTAATGTCGTCTTCATAGCAACTCTGAAAAACAGCTGCTGTTATTATCCCTATTTTACAGACAAGGAAACTGAGGTTGAGCAAAGTAAAGTTAATTGCTCTGGGTCACAGAATTGGTTTCAGAGACTGACTTTGAATTCAGATCCTCCAAATTCCAGCTCCAGCTGGAATTCTAATTCTAATTTTTGTGCCCCCCCACCTTTCTCGTAGAATACAGTGCATGAAAGGTTTGGCGGGGGAATAAGACATGCAAATAACAATAATATAAAATACTGTGATTCATACCATAGTCCATTAAAGAGATGCAGGTCAGAGTACTATGTAAGGTCTAAAAGGAAAGATCGTTACCACCACATAGACTCAAGGAAATCTTTTAGTGGAGATGGCAGCCATTTGAGTTGAACTACAAAATTTGAAGATTTAGCAGCTAGAAAGAAATTTTTGAATGCCCCCTTTTTATTTAGCTCTGACAAGATTTATTCTATGATTTTTAAGTCCCTTCCAGCTCTAACCATCTATGTTCTATGATGCAAATGATCTTTCAGCTCTAACTTCTAAGAGACATCCCTGTATCTCTGTATCTTTATCTCTATCGCTTTTCTCTTTCCCTTTCTCTTTCTCCTCTCATTTGCATAAACACACACATATAATATGTATTTAAGCATAGATATAGATGAGTTTCTCCCTGTCCAGATATAGAGATAGATAACTGCATCTACATCAGTCTCTCAATATCTATCTATCTATCTATCTATCTATCTATCTATTTATCTATCAGTCTATCATCTATCTATCTATCTATCTATCTATCTATCTTTCTGTCTGCCTATCTATCTATCTATCTATCTGTCTGTCTGTCTATTTATCTATCAGTCAGTCTGTCTGTCTATCTATCTTTCTTTCTGTCTATGTATGTATGCATCTATCTATCTATCTATCTATCTATCTATCTATCTATCTATCTATCTATCTATCCTTCTAAGACTACTTCCAGTTTTGACATTATGCTCTACGATAGCAGTTATGAGAAGATAGAAACAAGGAGGATTTGCCCCCAAATAAGGTGATTTTCTCACCTCTAAAGGGGGGGGGGAATGACAATTGGCTCTTGCTGAATTATTTTTCAGCCTTTAGGGGTCATCACTATCTAGAGTGGTTAGGTTAAAGTACAGAGGTTCTAGGTATCTCCATGAATACAGGATTCCTTTGTTCCCAATGCAAAATGCTTCGGACAGCTGCCTGAGTTTACTTCCAAAGCTCTATCTGTTTCCAACACTCCTTCAACTCTTATTAGGAATTAGACTTGTTCTACTTGGTCCCAGAGGACAGAACCAAGAGTGATGGGTGAAACTGCAGGAAGGCAGATTTAAACTCTATGTAAGGAATTATTTTTTTGCAATTAGAGCTGTCCACAAGTGGAATGGGCTGCCTAAGGAGGGAGTGGTTTTCCCCCTCGGGAGAGTTCTTTAA
>JAQQSW010019807.1:0-10976 GCA_028646575.1 Pseudocheirus occidentalis
GAATTATTGGACTGCATGAAAGTCATGATAAAAAAGAGCCTAGACATGATAATTCAAGAAGTTATAAATGAAAATTGCTATGATATCTTAGATACAGATGGCAAAATAGAAATCCCTGACAGAGATGCCCAAATGAAAACTCTCAGAAATATCATAACCAAATTACAGAGTTCCCAGGTCAAGGAGAATGTATTTCAAAGAGTCAGAAAGAAACAATTCAAGCATCATGGAGCCACAGTGAAGATCACATATTTAGCAGCTTCCACTTCAAAGGAGCAGAGGTATCGGAATATAATATTCCAGAAGGCAAAGGAGCTAGAATAACTACCAAGAATCACCTACCCAGAAAAATTGAGAATTCTTCTGGGGGAAGATGGATATTTAATTAAATAAAGTACTTTCCAAAACTCCTGATGAAAAGACCAGAGCTGCTTAGAAAATTTGACATTCAAATACAAGACTTAAGAGAAGAATCAAAAGATAAACATGAAAGAGAAAGTGTAAGAGACTCAGCAAAGATTAACTGTTTACTGTATGGAAAGATAATATAGATACTTCCTAAGAAATTCATGATTATTGAGGTAGTTACAAGGAGTCTGCATGAAAAAGAAGCATTACTGTGAATTAATTATGTGGGGATTATCACCAAAAATAATGAAGGCATAGAGAAAAATAGATTCATGGGGAGAAGAGAAAGGGAAAGGAAGAATGGGGGGAAATTTATCTCATGCAAGAGTCATAGAAGAAAGAATTTTTACAGTGGAAGGAAATGTGTAGAGAGCAGGCAGGAAATGATTGGATCTCACTCAACCAAATTTAATCAAACAGGAAAGAATGTATATACATATTTATTTGGATATAGGGATCTATCTTGCCTAGCAAGATAAGAAAGCTTGGTGTTTCTCAGTTCTTTGTAAATTGCAATGTGACTTTATTATTTTGTTGGAAGCACAGTCTTAAGACTATGAAAAAATAGTTCATTTCGACTGTACCCTGAACAGAATTGATTAAGTTATCTCTGATGTCTGAAAATGTCTTCACAAAAGAAATTAGGCTAACCAACACTCCAAGTATAAAATGGAAAATTCACCAATTTGGTGAATTCGCTAGACTAAATAGCAACCCCAAGCCAACTTAACCACTAAGCTGAGAGCCAATGTGTTCTCATTCTAAGTGGCTGGTACGTAAGACTAAAGAAAAATCTTTTGTTTCATTTAAAAAAGGGAAAGAAAACTCTTACTTAACAGGGAAGTAGGAGGGGAAAGGGATAATGGAAAGTAGGGTAGGTGTGATGAGAGGGAGAGCAGATAAAAGCAGTGATTAAAAGCCAAAGAGACTTTTCATCAGGAAATCTGGAAAGCACTTTATTTAATTAAACATCCATCTTCCCCCAGAAGAATTCTCAGTTTTTCTGGATAGGTGATTCTTGGTAGTTATTCTAGCTCCTTTCAATATTTCAAAAAAATATTGAACAGGATAAAAAGAGAGATAAAAAAATAAATAGAAGAAAATTTTATGGATGGAATGCACAGTTTGTAATCATAACTATGAATGTGACTGGGATGAACTCACCTACAAAATGGAAGCAGATAGCAGAATAGATTAGAAACTGGAAATCAACAATGTTTTGTTTACAAGAAACACACTTGAAACAGGAAGACATATACAGAGTTGAAGTATGGGGCTAGAGAAGAATCTATTATGTTTCACCTAAAGTAAAAAAAAAAGGCTGGGGTAGCAATTATGATCTCAGGTAAAGCAAAAACAGACCTAATTAAAAGAGATAATGAGGAAAACAATATTTTGCTAAAAGATACCACTGGCAATGAAGCAATATCAGATTTTTACAGCAAGTTTCTCTGATAGTCTCCTTTCTCAGATACTTAGGGAAATTAGTCAATTTTAGGGGAAAAAAGCTATTCCTCAACTGCTAAATGGCCAAAGTATTTGGGTAGATAGTTTTCAGAAAAAAATCAAAGTTATCTAATGCAGTATTTTTTTAATGTTCTAAATCACTACTTAGAGAAATTCCAATTTAAATATTTCTGACCTGCCATTTCACATTGATCAAAACTGATAATTGCTGGAGGGGATGTGGGAAAATAGGTATAGTAAAGAATAGTCAGTGCAGTTGTAAACTCGTCCAATATTGCTAGATAATAATTTGAAACTTTACCAGAAAGGCTATAAAACTGTGCATAACATGTGACCCAGCAATACTGTTACTCCATCTGTATGCCTAAGAGATAAAAACTTAAAAGGACCTATATGTACAAAAAATAATAATATCAGCTCTTTTTGTCATGGCAAAGAATTGAAAATTGAGGAAATGCCCATTAATTGTGGAATGACTGAACAAGTTGTAATATATGATTGTGATGGAATACTGTTTTGCTATTAAAATGATGAGCAGGATGGCTTCAGAAAAAAAAGCCTGATTAGACTTAATATTAACTCATATGATGCAAAGTGATCAGAATAAGGAAATCATTGCACATAGTAACAACAATAATGTAATGACTGTCAACTTGAAATCTTAGCTATTTTGATCAATAAAATGGTTTAAGACTATTACAAAGGACTCATGATGAAAAATTCTTTTCACCACCAGAGAGATAACTAATGTACTATAAGTGTTTTTTTCTGTAACACTGGTAAACATGATCTTACATATATAATTAATATCCTATTGCTTGCCTTCTCAAGAAGTGGCTGGAGGGAATTAAGAATTTTTTTAATATTATAAATAAATTAGAAATAATAACAACAAGAAAGTGAAAATATGCAGAGATCCTCATCTTTTCATTAGTGTTTATGTTCTGATAAATTAGAAAATGAAAACCACCGAATCTTAGGGTCAAAAATTCCAGCAGTTGGCAGAGTATCTGGTAAATAGTAGGTACTTAATGCATTTTATTGAATAAGTTTTTTTTAATCTTAGAGATCACTAGATGCATTACAGTAACATGGTAGTAAATATTTAAGAATTGGATCTACAAAAACTAAATTTTCATTGACACATCTTTAAGTTTAATTGGCATGATCATCACTTTCTCCACCTCTTTCTTAAGTCTACAACCAACAAAACAATAAAGACCTATTTTGTAATTTTTTCTAAGTTCTTAGATGTGTATATTCACACTGAAAACTATGAATTGATTCTTTGGTCTTATGCAAATTGGCTCCAAGACACCACTGCTTCTCTATTCTAAATCAGACTTAAAACTTGTTTTAAAACTTATGGATGATTCTGAGCCAATAGCTGTGACTAATTAACCACTTTTACTTATAAATAAAAGGAATAGTCTAAAAAATTCTGTTTTTACAAATGGAGAGTAAGACCTGATATTGGTAATAACTGGACCAATAATATCAACTGGCATTTTGATTATGATTTATGTTATGCATTATTCAACACATATTTAAGATTTAAAATAATCCTGTGAAATCAATAGTGCAGATATTATTATCCTCATTCTACAGATGAGCAGTGGAAGCTAGGCACTACAGTCAAGAGAGAGCTGGGACTAGAGACAGGAAAACATGAGCTCAAATCCAGTCTAAGACACTTACCTGTGTAATTCAAAGCAGTTCACAATCTGACACATCCAGCTGACAAGGCACAGAGACAGTTTTTGAAGTCAGGGCTTTTGATTCCAAACCCAGTGTTCTTTCTATTAATCACACTTTGGGATCAACTGTCTAATTAGTCCTTTTGTAATCACACCATATTAATCATATTATGTCTATCTTAAACCCTTTGCATTTAAATACATAATCTTGATACTCACAGTATGTGGCTTGCACCATGAATTCACACTGGAGAAGGGAATCAACTTGACTAAAACAGGGATGCTATGCCAATTTAGAGCTGGAGCAGAGCCGCAGAGTTATCCTTGACTGTTCAATTTCCCTCATCCCTGTAAGCAATCAGTTTCTAAGTCCCATTCTACTTCCACAACTTCTCCCACATCTCTCCCCTACTCTGCACATAAGATAATAACACCTTATTTCAATCCCTTGTCATCTTTCACTTAACTATTGTAATAGCCTCCTAAATATCCCATCTTCCTTCAATTTCTCTTTTCTCCAATCCATTCTTCCCACAGTGTTAAAATAATACCTCTAAAGCCTGTTTCATCAATTTGCTCCACTATTAAGAAGCTTCAGTGACTCTCTATTAATTCAAGAAAAAATAAGAATGTTTCTATCTGACATATAAAGCCCTTATTATTCTAAAACCAAATTATCTTTACCAACCAAACACAGTATTTCTAATTCTTGCATTTTATATTCTAGTCCAACTGGCCGATCTGTTATTGTATACATACAACATTCCATCTCTCATCTTTGTGCCTTTGTTTATACATTAATTTTCACTTTATCCCTAGCATCTGATAGTTTCTGGCACATAGTAGGTTATTAATAAATGCTTACTGAATGAATGAATGAAGCAACTACATGTCTTTACATTAGATTAGACTACTAGAGTATTCCTGTTGGGGAAAACAGGGAGAGAGTTGCAAGTGAAACATAGACAATGGCTCAGAGTACTACAATAGAAGGTATTGGGGGAGTCAATAATATATCAGTAGTAGAGTCTCCTATGAAATACTTTGTGAATTTATTATCTGCTTTTATATTTTATATTTCTTCCTTAATAACCATGATTATGCGTCACCAAACCTACAAAAAAAAACCTAAACTGTTTATTCGGGGTTCTCAATTTCGCTGGGCAGTATATTTGAAAAATTCTTATATTTAGCAAAAGCAGGTCATGACTTATAAGAATAGCATGACCAGAGATACAAATTAGAGGAGTGGGCAAGGTTTCCTGAGCTATAACCTGGTCTAGTCTGAAGTTGCCAAACATACAATGGAGGCAAAGAGCATAAGTGAGAAGTAGCAAGGCTGGAAGAGAGCTAGGGCCTTACCAAGTATAATCCTTTGCCAAGATTCATTCTTTAATGGAAAAAAGGAAATCTGAATGTGACATGCCAAGAGGAGCAGATGAAGGGTGCTATTCAATTTGCCAGTCTTAGGTCATAAGGGATACAAAGGAGTCAAATGGAAGTCTGTGGAGTGGTGGCACCTTAGAAAATGCTTGTTGGCCCGGAGATTTTTGAGAGTTGTCTGCTTTTCAAACTCACCTCATCCATGCTGGGTTAATGGGCCTCAGCTGGCACTGCAACTGCAATTCACACTTAGAGTTCTCTGCCAATTGCACTCAAGTCATTACGTATGCCTCTTACAGAAGGCAGCTCACAAACTATGTCCCAGTCAGTTTATTTCCTGATGTGCTCTGGCACATAAAGCTCTAATCTTCTGGCACAGGGCCCCAAAAACCTCCCCTTCATCCTTTCTATCCCTCCTCCTGGAGATCTCTTCAGCTCCAAGTTTCCAGCATATCCCAAATTCTGGAGGTGCTTCAACTATATATTTTCTGTCTCTCCTCAGATCCGAGAGAGTCAGTGGTTTCCTGATGCGGTTTCCTTAACTTGCATGAGAAATATTCCTCTTTTCATGAAGTATGATTAGCCCCAGCTTCCCTGTTGCAGTCGCCCCCTGATCCAGAGAGAAAAAAAGGTTGAAATCACCTGTAGAGCCTCTCAGTCTTAGGAGGTACCTGAGACTATAAGAATTGTTATACCCAGAAGACTGAATGACCAGAGGCATTTCCAGATGGAGACAAAGGGACTTGTATCTAGAAAAGCTAAGTGTCATTGCATCTTTGTTTCATACTCTTATTAAAATAAATGTCCTCCTTTATTAAATATTAAGTGACTTATAGGTTCCTCATTTCTTCTCATCACCAACTGTGAACCAAAAGGGTGTTGGCTTTATAGTTGAGCCTACAACACTAGAACTTCACAAATTCTCACCAATAGATAGTTTAAACCAATTTATTTAAATTGTAGATTGGGGGGTGCAATGCTTTATTTACCTGACTTGCATACACTTTAGTATATTTTTATTTCAGCCAATATATGGACATGTGATTTATTATACAGAGGTATCTTCCAAATCAGAAAGATATGTGTTTATATTCCCTCTCTGATATATATTGTCTGACAACTGACCTTAGGAAAGGCAATGAAAATCTCATTGCTAGATAACTAAGACTGTTCTGGTATAGTGCCAATATTTCTTTGTAGAAGGTATTTCTTCACTCAGGCTTTCCCTATACCAATGAACTTAGAGTTCCAGACTTATTTCTGTCTCTAGGTAGTTTAATAAGTAAACATGGAGCTTCCGGTCAGTGTGTATAGTGGAAAGGACATTGGATTTGTAGTCAAGGAAATCTTGGCTGTCATTTAATTTCCCTGTATCTCAGTTTTCCAGATGCAAAATGGAGAGTTTCCTAATGTGCTAAGATGGATATGATCTCACCAAATACACATTAATTACAGAATTTTGTCCAGGCCCTCCTTTTGCCCTTATTATACCGTATCTTGCATTATGCTTATTTGCATAAATGTTATTCTTCTGTCCTATCCCCCTTAAACTATGAGCTTCTTGAGGGCCCGATTTGTGCAGGTTTTAATCTTTGTCCCTTCCTTTTGAATAGTTCCTTGAACATAGCAAGTCTCTAATAAATGTTCATTGATTAAATTGAACTGAACATGACATTTTTCTGGTATGTGGAAAAATCAGTCACAAACATTACCTGAGTTCAAAGATATCCATTTACAACTCTTCCATTCTAAATTCAAAGGCAAGGATTAATTGATATTGGAAACAGAAGTTCAGATTAGTGTAACATCACCTACAAGTAGCTTCCCAAAAGAATGCTACTGTGAACAGCTTTTAAAGTTCTGATTATACAGTATAGTGAACACTCCATTTATTCCATTACAAATCAAGGCAAACATTCACAACAAATCACAATATAATATTCACAATATTACATCTTATCACAGAAAATCACCATATAGTGTTCATAGCAGCTTAACATTATAATTGCCACATAATTTTCACCATAGTGGCCACAATATTTAGAACAAAGGACAAAAGAATAATCATCTGGTTTCCCTAAAGGGGAAATCTCCTTATTTAATCATTCAATCATTCCACAACACAAGTCAGTCTTCCACGCATGGGGCAATCATAAGTTAACTTAATCAGTCACATATCCAGATTCACAATAACTAAGTATCATTAATCAATAAATACAATCATTTCACAATTCACAAACCCTCCACCCCTAAGTCTCTAGTATACTTCAATTTCATCACCTGTTCAATATCCAAGGAGAGGACTTTTCTTCATCTTGACTCAGGATGGTCTCTCAGATTCCCTGGATCCCTTTCCATGGTCCCAGCTCCTACCTGAACATCAGACATCATTTGATGGAACAAACATCCATCAAACAGTCACCTGTATTCAGAGGCAGACAGCTCCCAGGTTCTTGGCCAGTCCTCTGGGCACTTCTTATTACACACTGAAGTTCACAGGGTCCAGCACATCTCAAAACCTTCACAGCTTCTGTTGCTGGGAACTCAAGGATCAACCGAATCCCAAGCAAACAAAGCCTTATCCTCGTCATGCTTCTTCAGTCCTCCAGCAGTTCAGCTGGCTCTAGCACCCAGAAGAAATCTCAGCTTTCCAGGAGGCAGCAGCCACTTCAGCCTTCACCATATTTGGGTCTCATAGAAAACTCCAACTCAGTCCAGTAGCAGCCCAGCTCCCAGATGCTGGGACAATTCTGTTTCCTTCACCAGGAGTAAAAATTCTTGATTCTGTCCTTCTGTCCTCTGGAGCTCTTCTTAAACACACAGATGCACACACACACACACACACACACACACACACACACACACACACACATTGGCTTCCTGTCTCAGCCAACCCCTTGTTATGTGGGCAACAGGAGATAGAGTTCACACCTTCTGTTTCCTTCACAGAAGTACTTATACCTTAGTTACCATTACAATGAGTTAGAGCATAATAAAAGAAATAGGCTGAAGAGATGATTAGTAATGGAGCTATACTATCTGGTTTATGGTGAAATGATTCTTATTGTATAGTGAAGCAGTTGTTTCTTTTGGCACTCAGAGGAGATAAAAGGATGATAACCTGTTATCTTGTTCAAATCATTCTCTCCTCTCTTCTTCCCAAATAACCCTTTTCTGTGGCTACTTACTCACTATCTAAAATACTGCTTAACACATATATAGAGATTGCGTCTTGTACAGGCAAGACTTCATTAACTTGGACTTAAAATTTTTAAAACTATCAATGATTCTGAACCAATGTATGTGATGAATTAATTTATTTTACTTATAGATAAAAAGGTTATAGTCTAAAAATAACTAAGTCCTTTCTTCCCCTAAAAAAACACTCCCAAAACTAGGAACTCAAGAATTAATGGCTTTTGTCAACATATGTGTCATACATTTCTGCAATTGAAGAATATGTGACCATTTTTAAGGACCCTTGAAGTGAAACAAATGGTTTTAGATTTTCAATAAATCTGTTATGCATTTCCTCCTCATACTATTCCATTTTTCTGTTTTTTAAAATGTTTTATTTAGCAGATGTATATACATATATATACACATATATGTGTGTGTATATATATTATGTATACACACATATCTATATCTCAATACACACATATGTAGTGGGAGACTGGGTAATCACATTTTGTTTCATGGGCTGGGTTACATCTTTATAGTCATTGTTCCTGGAACCATATAGTTAAAAACCAGAATCCATTTCTTCTAGTGTCATAAACTTGCATTGACATATACACAGTATTTCTATATGTAAGAGCCTCCAAAAGGTATATTTGCTTACATACACAAATAGTCTTCTTCTCATTATCTTCCATAGATAACAATCCAATCTAATAAACATTTATTAAGTGCCTGTGGCATGCCAATAAAAGAGCTAAATCTAACAAAGTCATCACACAATGTTGCTGTTATTGTGTACAATGTTTTCCTAGTTCTTCTCACTTCATTCAGCATAAGTTCACACAAGTCTTTCCATGTTTTTTCTGAAAGCCTCTTGCTCACCATTTCTTATAGAACAATAATATTCCATTACATTTACATGCCACAACTTGTTTAGCCATTCTCCAATTGATGGACATTCCATCAATTTCCAATTCTTTGTCACCACAAAAAGAATTGCTATATGTATTTTTGTACATGTGTATCCTTTCCACTTTTCTATGATCTCTTTGGGATACAGACCTAGTAGTGGTATTGATTACGCACATTTTGATAACCCTTTGGACATAGTTCAAAATTGCTCTCCAGAATAATGGGATCAATTCTCAACTCTACCAAAAATGTATTAGTGTTCTAATTTTCCCACATCTTGTCCAACACGTATCATTTTATTGTTTTGTAATGTTAGTCTATCTAATAGGTGTGAAGTGGTACTTCAGAGTTGTTGTTATTCTTGTTTTTAATTAAAGGGGCCATCCCTTGACTCACTTCTTAAATAGTCCTTCACTGAATGGGCATTGCCTTCTCAAAGTGAGAACTCAGAAAGATCTTAGCTTAAAAAGGTCAAGATCTACCACTTCATCCTGAACCATCTCCAGTCATAGTGATCTATGCATGGCCACTGGACCCACACGGCTCTGGAGGAGAAAGTGAGTCTAGTGACTTTGCACAGCCCTCCATCGCCCAATTGCAAGTCATGTAATCCTCTCCCTGGTGTCATGGTTCTCTTTAAGAATGAAGACTAAAGGCGGCCTCCTAAAAGCTCTGGCAGCTGCAAAAACCTCAGCAATTTGGAACAAAGCTCTCCCCTCTGGAAGCAGAGTTCTACTGAGCCCAAAAGTAAAGCAATTTACTGGCAACATGAGCAGGTTGAGGGAGTGAAGTAAGAACAGGAATCCAACTTTAGTTTATTTTTGAGGGGACAAAAAAGGCCAAAGCGTGGAACGGGAGAAAAACAACATAGTCAGAACTACAACACCAAAAGCTTCCAAGAAAAATGTAAACAGGATACAGGCCATAGAGGATCTTAACAAGGATTTCAAAAACCAAATGAGAGAAGTGGAGGAAAAATTGGGAAGAGAAATGATAATGATGCAATAACGTCATCAAAAGAGAGTCAACAACTTGACTGAAGAAAATAACACATTTTTACAACCATTCTGGAGAGCAATCTGGAATTATGACCAAAGGGCTATAAATAATTGCATATCCTTTGACCCAGTAAAACCACTTTGGGGGTTGTATCCCAAAGAGATCATAGAAGTGGGAAAAGGACCCAAATGTACAAAAATATTTATTACAGGTCTCTTTGTGGTGGCAAAATCTGGAAACTTAGGGGTTGCCCATCAATTGGGGAATGGCTGAACAAGTTGTGGTTTATGAATGTAGTGGAAAACTATTGTGCTATAAGAAATGGGAAGAAGATGGACTTCACAATTACCTGGAGAGGCTTATCAAATTGATACAAAGTGAGAAGAGCAGAACAAGGAAAAATTTGTACACAATCACAGACACATCATATGTGTGTTGACCAACCTTGATAAGCTAGACTCTTCTCAGCAACACACAGTTATAGACAACTCTACAAGTCTCAGGATGAAAGGAGATATCTACATTCAGAGAAAGATCAAGAAAGACCAGAGGTTAAACAGAGACTAAAGTAATACATGCAATGATTTTTTTCCATGTTTGGTTTTGTTTCTTTTTTCCCATTGTTCGTTCCATTGATTACAACCCTTCTATATAACCAGACTATTGTACAATGTGAAAGTATTTGCAGATCCTTTACATGATTGCACTCCACCATGGGGGGGGGGGAGGGAAGGAGAGAAGGGATGAGGGAAATTTTGAAACTCAAGTGATTGTGGAACTGAATTTTGTAAATTAAAAGTAAATAAACAAGTCAATTAAAAAATAAACACAGACACATATGCATACACACACACACACACACACACACACAAGAAAATAACACCTTTAAAATAGACTAACTCAAATAGCAAAAGAGGCCCAAAAAGC
>JAQQSW010019808.1:0-10976 GCA_028646575.1 Pseudocheirus occidentalis
ATATATATATATATATATATATATATATATATATATATATATATATATATATATATATGAAATGTTATTATTATTAACTACATGCAACTGAGAATTAAGATGTACAGGCACTGGGGTGGGGAGTCCCACCCTGCCCTACCTGAAAATTAGAGGGGCAATGGAGGAGGACTTAGGAGAGAGCAGAATGGGGAGGGCCTTTACAGTGGGATCACTGTTTTGGGGTTGTGGGTAGGGGAAGACGGGGAGAAAATTTATAACTCAAAATCTCATGGAAATGAATGATGTAAACAAGAAAATAAAATAATTTTTAAAAAATAAATACCATTTATATGGTACTCCATTTCACTTGATGTAACATGACATAGGAACTATTGTCCTCATTTTTCCAGATAGGGAAAACAACGCTCAAAAACAATTGGATTAATCAACAGGCATTTACTAAATACAAAATAGTCTCTGCCTCAAAAAGGTCAGATTTTAAAGGGGGAGTCAAGACATACCATATGTAAACATACATGAGATCCATACGTAAAGAACTAAAAGGTGACCTTGAGAGAAGGCACCAGCAAAGGCTGGATGTAGAAGTTGGTTGATGCCTAATAAGGTGAATCATGGAAGAATTCAGAGATCCCCAAGAGGTAGAAGTGGGAGGGATTACATTCAAAACCTGGGGCATGCCAAGACACAGAAAAAGGAGTTGTAGTATCATGCGTGAGAGACAGCAAGGAAATTAATCTGGCTGAATTGTAGTGTGTAATAAGGTTGGAAAGGGGAAGGTTGTGAAGAGCTTTAAATGTCAAACAGAAGAGTATATATCTGATCCTGAAGGTAATAGGGAGCCATTGGAGTTAATTGAGTTTGTGGGGGGTGAAGTGGGGAGGAGAAAGGCATGGATATCTTTGCTTTAGGAACATCTCTTTAGTGGCTCTGTGGAGGTGGATTGCAATGGAGACAGATTTGAGGCAGGCAGACCAATTAGAAGGCTACTGTGTAGTTCAGGCTGGAGCTGATAAGGGCTTTAACTAAGGTGATATCTGTGTGAGTGGAGAGGAGATGAATGCAAAAGATGTCTGGAAGGCAGAAGCAATAAAATTTGGCATAATGTGACTCACCACACACAGCTAGTGAATGTCAAAGACCAGATTCAGAGCCATATCTTTTCTGCTTCTAGGTCCTGAGCTCTTTCCTCCACATCCTTGAGAAGCCTCTTGGAAAGGTATCTGTTGAAGGCACCATCACCCTTCTGGTCACCAAGCTCAAGAGTCATCATCAACTGTCCCTTCTGCCTCAGTCTCACACCTCATATCCAATCAATTGCTAAGTCCTAGTTTTTCATACTGACCATATCTCTTGCCTCCATTGCCTTCTTTCCACCTACAAGGCCAATACCCCAGTTTTCTTTATTTCTTACCTGAATTAAGAGAAAGGAGATGAATAGCAAGAAAGCCAATTTAGCAGGACCATAGTGTGTAATAATTTGTCATCCTGCCTAAAACTTCTCCTTTCTTAAATCCATCCTTCATACTGTAGCCAAATTGATATGATCAGCACTTCACCACCTGGGAGGCATGACCACACAATCAGATGAGAGAGAAGGTTGCTGCCTGCTGGTTAGCTGGTTGTTTTACCCAGAAATCCTTAAGTTTAAGTGGCCTGGAATTTAATTTAGAATAGAATTCATCAATCAACAAGCACTCATTAAATGCTTATGATGTGCTAGGAACTGTGAAAAAAGATGGGATAAAAAGAAAAAGTCCCCAAAGTCCCTGCCCCTGAGGAGCTTATATTCTAAGGTATGGAGAGAGATACAAATCAGAGCATACATGATAACTACAGAGTACATGGCAGGAAACTTGAGAGGGGATAGCAGTAGAAGCTAGGGGGAAAGGTTCTCCTCAAAGAAGAGGCCCTCAAGCTGAGCCTTAAAGGAGACTAGGGATTCTAAGAGCCATGGGATTTTTGAGAGAGAATATTCCTGGCAAGTTTATAGGATCAAGAGACAGGAACTAGAGTTTTAAATGAGAGAGGAAAGCCTTTATATTTGAACCTGGAGGCAGTAGAGTACCACTGGATTTTGCTGAGTTAGGAGATGGGAAGAGTAACATGGTCAGACTTATGCTTTAGCAAGGCTGCTTTTTTTTGGAGAGGGGAGAGAAGTGAGACCAGGAGACCAGTTAGAAGGCTATTGCAATTGTCCAGGCAAGAAATGAGGAGCCTGAGCTAGAGTGGTGCCTGTATAAGTGGAGAAATGGGGACTTCTTGAAGACATACCAGAGAGAGAGAAATAACAAACTTTGGATTGGATATATGGGGTAAAGCAAGAGGAGCTGTGGTTGACACTGAAGTTTGGAGCCTATATGACTAGTACATAACAGGAAGTAATTTGAGAGGGGATGGCAGTAGCAGCCGGGGAGAAAAGTCTCCTGAAAGAGAGATAGGGAAGCACCTGCTTTGTGTTTTCCCAATTTCCTTATGTTCTATTTCCCTCTACATTCTCTTGGATCCCACCAGACTAGCTCACTTGCTATTCCTCAAATATGATACTCCTATTTTTGTCTCTGTATCATCTTTATCTCAAGTGCTAGCTCCTCTGTGAGACCATTCTCCTCAGCTGCTACTGTCATCCCCTCTATAGCAACAGCAAAGTATGGAAAAAGGGAGAGTTTGGAGGGACAGTTCTGTTTCCAGCATGTTGAATTTGAGATGTCTATTGAGAGGTCTAAATGTCCAACAGGAAATGGGTGCTGTAGAACTGTAGCTCAGGAGAGACTAGGACTGGAAAAATAGATCTGAAAATGATCTGCATAGAGGTAAAATTGAACCCATAGGAACTGATGAGGTCTCCAAGTGAGAAAGTAAAGGGAAAAAAGAGTGCTCAGCATACACCTTTGTACTACCTATAGGTAGTAGGTAGAGCATGAATGAAGATCCAACAAAAGCGTGAGAAAGATTAGTCAAATAGGTGGGTGGATAACTAAGGTTCTCTGTGATTCTGAAAGAGAAAGGATGTTAGCTTGCTTGTGGCCAAGGTGGCGTTGTCATGGCGTTCTTGGAGTAAAGCCATCAGAACTGAGAGCAGCTTTGGTGTGGTGTGGTATGGAGGCAATGATCAGGAGAAAAAGATTGTGGGAGTGTTCCCACTGTGAGCTATGGACTGGTCTGGGCCTGCATTGCTGACCAGGGGACTGAAAGGATGTCCCTCTTCCCTTTTCTTTCTTTCCTCAAGAGAAGAAGTAGATTTTCTTGTTGCTTGTCAATTCTCTTCTTCGTTTTTCTCCTTCTCCCTCCCCAGCCATTTCAGCCAGAGCTGAGTTTTGATTTCCCTATTTAATTTTATGTTTATGCTAGCTAAACCGGCTGTTGCTTATAAAATAAACACCTGTTGGCTAACAAAAACTGGAGCTCTTGTTATTATTGAACATACAGAGAGAAACTGAGAGATGAGGGAAATATCTCTTTCAAAGACAGGAGACATTTTCTTGCTCAGTGAAGCTGAGCTGAAGGTGGAGCTACAGAGATGTGCTGCCATTATCTTCTGTAAGTCTTGCAGAAGTACCCAAAAACAATTTAGAGCTACCAAGGCATTCTTTCTTCTCCTTAATCCTGTGCTATTGAAACAAGCTACAGCTAACCTCTGAGAGGCTTGCAGAGGTAGGTTTCTGCATGCACATATAAGGCTAGTCCCTAGAAGGAAAAAGGGGATGAGGACTTCTGTAGGTACCATTGGCCTGAGCTTCCTCCACTTGGTTACCATAGCAACACTACCATAGCAACATAGCTATGCTCTCAAGGCCTTGAGGCTTCTGGTACTTGGGGCTGGAGAGCCATGAACTCACTCACAAGCTCTCCCTGGTGGTTATATTGATAACCCTAAAACACCAGTCTAAGGAGCTCCTGGGGCTCCCAAATGCTTCTAGGATAAAGTACTAATTCTTCTATTTGCATTCACAATTTGGCTCCAGCCAGGGTTACTACATTTTATTCACCTTCATGGGCTCCAGGTTTTAGCCAAACTAACCTACTTGCTGTTTCTCGTATATTACATTCTTTCTCCTATCTTTGTGTCTTTGCACTGTCACTCCCCCATGACTGGAATGTCCTCCTTCCTCCCTTTCCACCTTTTAGAATCTCTAGTTTGTGTGTTTCCAATGGTCAGTCCAAGTACCATCTCTTAACAGAAAACTTACTAGTATCATCCCAATTGCTCTTGACCTCCCCACAGCACTTAACTTTGTATATATCTTGGATTTTCCTTTCTGTGTACTTATTGGCTCACCTTTAAGTAAATATAAAGTTCCTTGAGAGCAGGGACTGTTTTATTTTGTCTTTGTATCTTTTGGGCCTGACACTTAGCAAGCATTGAATTAAATGCATGTTAAATGAATGAACAGAATTCCAGCTCAGAATCACAGAATGTTAGTTTTAATCTAGAACTTCATGGAAGATCATCTAATGCAATCTCTCCATTTGGTAGATGAAGAAACCAAGGACCATAAAAAGGAAGCAGTTTTCCCAAGGTCACACAATTCATCAACTCAGTTTAATTCAACAGATATTTAGGTGCCTATGAGCAAGGCTCATGTTGGCCACTGGAGATAAAAAGACAAAAAAGAACTCAGTTCACTAAACATAGTAACATTTTACTGAGGGTGTGTGGAGGAGATACAACATGTATACAAGTAATTTAGTTTGGAATATATACAAAGTAATTTCAAGAACAAAAGAACTAATGGGAAGGGCAATCAGATAAAGATTTGTTTAGTAGATAACACCTAAGAACTGGGCTTTAATGCAAGCAGGAGATTCTACCAGGTAAAGGTAAAGAGGGTGTGAGTTCCAGACATGGGGTAACACCTGTGCAAAAATATGGGAATGAGAGATGGACTATCATGTACTGGAAAGAGCCAGTATGACTAGAATAGGAGGTGATGAAGGGGAGAAATATGAAATGGTTTATAACTTTATGGTTTATAACTGTCAAACTAAGGATTCTGTATTTTGTTCTAAAGGCAGTAGGGAGACATTGAAGATTTTTGAGGAGGTGAATGGCATAGTCAGATCTATGTTTTAGAGATCTCAACTTGGTACCTGTATGGAGGATGACCTGATGAGGAAAGAGACTGAAGGCAGGGAGTGACTAGGGGAATTTCACCATGGCAGCAGGTGGTTTCTATCTAAGGGCTTGGCTCTAATCCCTGTTACACACTGATGCCAGTCTGGCATGCCGGGTTTAAGTCCAGCTCTCTGCACAACAGGTTGGGAGAATAGGGCTCCAGCCAGGCTAACTCAATTGGCAGAGATATAGAAAAGTTGATATTGTAGGACCTAGTCAACTGTAAGAACAGGGAGAAGGGGACAATAGAAAATCCTTCTAAATAGAACCCCTCAAAAGGCAAACTTCTCCTTAATTAGAAACTACTTTTCTGATAATTCAGGTACTATCAACAAGTTTCTACTCAGACATTTCAGAACAAGTGATGTTGATATACCCAGTTTAATAAGACAGCACCCTCAGAGACATTTTTCCATCACAAGGCGACTCTAATAGTTCACATTTCTTTTCTCCAGAGGGTCCCAAGGAATAGGTTCACCAATTTTTTTTCCTACTGGTCCTACGTACTCTTCCACTGGGCCCAGTGCATAGCAGGATGAAGTTTGCCACCTCTATCCTACCCTGCTGTGTCCAAAGCAAGCACAATGCCTACCTTAGATTTCCTTCTTGCTCTAAATTTACTCTCCTCCCCTCCCTTCCCTTCCTTTCCTTTTTCTTCCTTCCCTTCTACCTGCCTTGTTTCTTCCTTTTTCTTCTTCCCTGCTTCCTCTCTCTCTTCCTTCCTTTTTTCCCCCTCTCTTCCTTCCTTCCAACTGGTTCTTCCCATCTCACCCAAAGGATCTGCATTTGAATCCCAATTTTGTTACTTCTGAGAAACCATCTTATATATAGGACAGAGTGCTGGGCTTAGAGAGAGGAAGACCTAGATTCAAATCCTGCCTCAGACATTTACTAGCTTTGAAACATACAAGCACTTACCCTGAGTCTTAATTCTCTCATCTATTAAATGGGGATGATAATAGCATCTATCCCACAACAATGACGTGGAATATGTATTACAAATCTTAAAGACATATATAAATGTGAGCTATTACTGTTGCTTCTTATCTTTGTGACTTTGATCAAATCACCTCTCCACACATCGGGAGATGGGAGTCAGAGAGCCCTTGGCCTTATGCCTCAGCTTTAATATTTATTACCCATATTAGCATTAGTCAAGTAGAACCGAATGACCTCTAAGGTTTCTTCCCACCACATCTCTGACCCTAAGTCACTTCCTTTCCTGAATCTGTTTCCTCTTTTGTAAAATGGGGAAGCTGATACTTCTACTATTTGAGAAAAGAACTTTGCAAATCTAACAATGCCATCTAAATGGGAGCTATTGATTTCCTATCTTTTTTCCCCCTGTCCACAGACCCTGTAGAAGCTAGACTGGGACAATAGATATTAAGCAGCCTCTAATGGGCCCCACAAATGTTCAAATAACAATTTTAAACATGCCAAACGATGCGGGTGTTTCTGAGGTTGCCACACTAGAACATAATGACATCTCATTTGCTCTCTAACATCATCCTTAGTTCCCATTCAGTAAGTACTGTTTTTCAATTTTTTTTCTCTTTGATTAAATATTATGCTCCCTGTTACTGATTTTCAAGTGGTGTAAGTTCTGGTTCGTCCTTGGCTAAATCTCCTTTGCATTCCTAACAGGTTTTGGGGGTTTTTTTGGTCCCTTGCTGTTCTGATAGCTCCAGTGGTATATTTACAACAAACCCAGCTTTAATAGCATGTGAAAAATAGAATTAGCATGCTATTCATCCACAGGCCCCAATCCTCTGGTACCTGCATGGACACTTCCCCAGATACATTTGCAGTTATCCAATTTCCAATCCATGATGGTCCTCATAACTCAAGTCAACTTGAATTTATTTTTCAGACACTGTATTTAATAACATGTTCACTAAAACACAGCTAGAGTACAGTTATTTTTTCTAAGTAATCTTTTACTTGCATCACAAAATGTTCTTTTAAAATATTGGTACTTAGAATATCCTATTGCTGACTTTTGAGGAGGTCCTGTCATTTCCTTGAAATGAGATCTTTTGCTTTTAAAATGTATGATCCATTATTTTTGTTTTCTATATACAGATATTAGATGATGTTCTAATCTAGAATTCTCAAAGTATTTTTTATTTGTTAATTAGATAAACTCTGTTAGATTAGATAAGATTATTTGTTAATTAGATAAGCTCTGTTCTCCCTCTAGGACAGGGGTGGGGAACCTGTGGCCTTGAGGCCACATGTAGTCCTCTAGGTCCTCAAGTGCAACCCTTTGACTGAATCCAAACTTCACTGAACAAATCCCCTTAATAAAAGGATATGTTCTGTAAAACTTGGACTTAGTCAAACGGCCTCACCCCAAGGACCTAGAAGGCCACATGTGGCCTCAAGGTCATAGGTTCCCCAACCCTATTCAAGGATCTAGGGAAGGCACAGATGATAATGAGGACAGTAGCAATAGCTCACATTTATGTAACAGAGCTGAAAAAGTGCCTTCCTAGAAGCATCATTGCAATGTAAATAGTGCAAGTATTAATATGTCCCCACTTTGCAGATGAAGAAACCAGCTTTCAGAGTGATAAAGTGACTTGTCCATAGCTACATGGTTAAAAAGTAGCTGAAACAATACTTATTTCTGGCTCTTCTGACCCTAAGACACTGTTCTTCCCAGTTGCATCATGCTACCTTTCTAATCAACCCAACAAAACTCTTTTATGTTCTTTTCCAGACTTTGGCTATGCTGTATGGTAGTCTCTGGGGGAGAGACAGTTGATACTGACCACTGAACCTGGAAGCTTCCCTCTCTAACCCAGACTTATCTTATCTTGGAGGTAAAATGGGAAACCCATTGTGAAACTGTAGGGACTAATTCCTATGCACTCTGGGGACCCTGGGAATGAAAGAGGCGAATAAGTATATTAAGTGCCAAGTTTTCAATGGAGATATTTTGTTCTGAAAATAAGAAATTAACAAGAAAAAATAACTGTATTCTCCTTAGATCACAGGTGATCATTATAATTACTTCGTTGAAAAGAAGTCATTCGTTCATCCCTCAAGCATTTATTAAGCATTTTTTATGTTCTGAGCATTGTACTCCCTGTACTCAGGGGATCCAAAAGCCAAAACAAACCAGTCCTTGCATTCAGAGAACTTTTATTTTATTGGGAGAAAACAAATGAATACAGATAAATACAATCAAAATATACATAAGGTAAAAATGCCAGAGAATTTCAGGGAAGTGGGGGGCAGGAACCAGGAGGGCACTAGCAATTGGATGGAATTCAAGATTGGTTTCTGTTGGAGGTGGCATTGCAACTAAGTTTTGAAAGAAGTGGAGGATTCTAAGAAGTGGGGATAAGAGAGTATATCCCAAGTATAGTCAGCCTGTACCAAGACACAGAGACTCTATATTTTGGGGCTTGGTTTTACAGCAGTAGCAGAGATAGAATGCTGTGTTTGGGGAGCAGTGCCATTTGGGTGGAATTTAGAGTGTATAAAGGTCAGTCCAAAAAGATTTATTGAAAAGAGCTAGATTATGAAGGGTTTTACATGCCAAAAGGAGGAGTTTGCATTTTATCCTAGAGGCAATGTGGGAACGTCTGGAGTAAAAGAATGACATACTTGGCCTTGTGCTTTAGGAATATCAATTTTGCAGCTGGTGGAGGACACATTCTGGGAGAGAGAAAGACCTGAAACAAGGAAACCAAAGAGGAGGTATTCCCTCTCCAGGTGAGAGGTCATGATAGTCTGAACTAGGGTTTTGGTTGCATGAACGGAGAGAAGAGTATAGATGCAAGTGATGTTGTACAGGTAGAATCAACAGTGGATGGGATATAAAGGGTGTAGAAGGGTGAAGAATTGAGTATGACTCCGAAGTTGTAAGACTGGGAGGCTGGAAGGACAGTGGCTCCCTCAAAAGACACTGGAAAATTAGGAAAGGGGGAAATTGGGAGAACAAAGATAATGAGTTCTGTTTTTGACATGTTTTATTTGATATTCTTATCAAGCATTCAATTGGAAATGTTCAATGGTCAGTTGATGTAAGATTGGAACTCAGGGGAGATTGAAGTCTAATTATGTCATTTTTAGGAGTCAAAAGATTAGAGCTGGAAAAGACATTTACTGCTAATGAATCCAACACCCTTATTTTACAGTTGAGGTAACTAATAGAGGCAAACAGAGGTAAAGTGATTTGCTCAAGTTCACACAGCTAGTACGTGTCTGAGATGATATTTGAACTCAGATCTCTTTTATTCTAAGTCCAAGACTCTCCACTACTCCCTCCATCAGGGAGAATCCATTGTCGTTACTGAGATCAGCAAGAGAAATAGTTTTGGAGAGGGGAGAAAAGGGCCCAAGACAGAATCCTGGACTACAACTATGACCAGAAATATGATGTGGATGATGATCTAGCAAAAGACACTGAGAAGGCTAAGCATAAAAGAAGAACCAGGTCAGAAGAATGTTAGGAAAACCAAGGTAGGAGGGGGATATCCTAGAGAAGTGGCTGTTAAATGTTGCACAAAGATGGAGAAGAATGAAGACGGAAGCTGGATTTAAACATTAAGAGATAATTGATAAATTTGGAAAGAGTAGTTTCTGTTGAGTGATGAGGTCAGAAGCCAGACTGTAAGGGTTGGAAAGAGGAAAAGAAATGTAGGCAAAGAGTACAAATGGATTTTTTCCCTTAGTAAGTGGGCTAATGAAAAAGAGAAAGATGTAGGATGATAACTTGAGTTTATGGAAAAGTTAATCAATGGTGAGATCATGAAAACCAGAATGGGAGGTGGGAGATGGATTACAGGAGCAACCTGTGTATTTTTATACACTATCTTGTTTTTTCCATCTTCTTTATTTACTAGACTAATGTTTCTAGTAATATTTGATGTTAAATACTAGTCATATTTAACTTAGTAACATAATAACGTTACTAGTAATTAGTGTTACTAGACTAATTGCATAGTAGTCAAGTAGAACCTACAGAAGTACAATATTAAGCCATTAGATGAAAGAACATAACGAACAGAGTATAACTGTATGTCATCAAGACATTTGACAACGTCTTATAATATCCTTGTGGATAAGATAGACATAGAATTGGATGATTTTATAGTTAGGTAGGTTCGGAAATGACTGACAACACTCAAAAGAGTCTTGATCAATGTTCCAATGTGAGCCAGGAAAGAGGCTTTAGTGGGGTCTCTGTAAGGTTGTGTCCTTGGACTTGTTCTGGTCAATAGCTTATCAGTGACTTTGATGAAGGTACTGATAATATGCTTATTAAATTAGTGGGTAACATAAAGTTGACGTGATGGATAAATAATTACAAATAGGACTCACATAGTATTGTTTTATTTACGTTATCTCATCTGATCTTCACAGCAGCTTTTCAGTGTAGGTACTACTTTTAGTTCTATTTTGCACATGAATAAACTGAGACACGAAGAGGTTATGTGACTAACCCAAAGTCATATAGGTTCTAAGTGTTAGAAGCTGGATTTGACCACCACTTTTCCTGATTCTAGGTCCAGCATTCTACCTGCTATGCCACTTAGTTAACCAAATTAGCCAGAATTCATATCCAACAAGTATTAAAGCCTAGAACAATGGCCAAAATCTTTTAAGATGAAATTTGATAGGAAGAAACATAAAGGATTGCATTTGGTTTAAACAATCAAGATAGCTCATTTTTAACCCTTTGCACTCCGAACCATTCTGGACATTGGCTACCAGCTACTCGACGCTACCTTGCAGCGAAAACGTGCATTTACAGACCCTCGTATTATTTAGTATAATTTTGGAACCAAGTAACGTATTATAATGATATTGGACTTATATGAATTGGGTGACATCGAGGAATGTATAT
>JAQQSW010019809.1:0-10976 GCA_028646575.1 Pseudocheirus occidentalis
GCTACATGAAGTTTTGAGAAACCCATCTCTTCCTGACATAGAAAATAGGGCAACATGAAGTCATAACAAAGGTATGATAGAGATGATGTCATTGACTGCCTTTCCTCCATATTCTTCTCCACCAGACTCCACAACTAACTTACTGCCTCCTCTCTTTTCAGGTCTTCGTTTGTGTTGCCTTTGCCCTTTAGACTGTAAACTCCCTGAGGGAAGGAGTTTGCATTCGTTATTATCTTTGTGTTTGTTTTCGTATCCTGAATACTGAGTACAATTTTTGTCATACTGTTAGATTTTAATGAATGTTTGAAGTGGCCTGCCTACTACTCCATCTATCTGACCAGCCTTCCTAAACAGCATCACCTGGTGGCTACCTGGAGATTTAATTTGGCACAATATTTCAGAGCTAAGTGTCATTAGTCTTGTTTTAGATCATGGGGAGGGAACCTGTTGTGTCGAGGCCACATGTAGCCCTCTAGGTTCTTAAGCCTGGCTCTTTGACTGAATCCATGCTTCACAGAATAATTATTTGTGTTTGGATTTGAAGTCTGAAGTCAAAGGGCTGCACTTGAGGACCAAGAGAGCCACATATAGCCTCAAGGCTACATGTTCCCCACCCCTGTTTTAGATTGTTCAAAACAGGCAAAAAAATGCTGGATAAAGAAAAAAAGTAATTCCTTACAAAACCCACGTTAATCTATGCCTAGATATTCTTCTATCCCTTTTCTTGAGGCATGGCCTCAAAATAACCTTAACCCAAAGGAACAAGGTGCTTCTTCCTCCCTTGTTTTTATCTCTGTTAATGCATGATTTTTTACTCTACTGGAAACACTTATTTCTATGCATATAGCCTAATTCTCTGAAGCCTTAGTCATATTTCAGTGTTAAAGATGATAGTCTGGCTGACACTATGAAATCAAATACCCCAGTGGTCTGGAACATGGGAGGGAAGAAGGAAGAATGAATACTCACACATTCCTACTTCTGGATTTCAAACTACTTCTCATTTTCTGATTTCCAAAGTCAGTTTCCCATGATCAGTAACAACATTTTAGAGCTCTGCCTTTCAGGATTGTTCACATTTCAATACAAGTTAGCATTTGCTTTCACTGACCTTAGTGAAAGATGATAATACAATAGGAAATGCTTGTGGGATTGGTTTGCAGCTGATAGTAGGCCTGGGCATGTGATAGCTATGTACATATTTTTCCTTTTGCCAAGTTATGATTGAAGTTACAATCACTCTCAAATTTTGGGCTAGGATTCAGGAAAAAGCAAAGTTCAAAGAACAGGGGTTTCAGCATCAGAAGACCTCAGTAGAAAATCCAGGGCAGTTACTGACATGTGTGTGTGCTTCTTTTAGATTCTGAACAACTTGTGGTGAAAAGGGGCAAAGGTAGATGTGATAGGAGACTCTGAGTAATTGATAGATGAAGTTAGAAAAGGAACAGAGACAATAGACTTACCCAAGGTCATAGAACACCTTGGTCTCTTGTTTTCAAGGGGTTCATTTGCATAAGACTAAGAGAAGAAACCTAGAATAAAAAAAAAACTAGGAACATCTGAAGTTCACAATTGTTTGGTGGTGTTGGGGCAGGTGGTTATATTCATATTATATGATGATTTGGGAAACATACTTCATGGTCATCACAAGCCATTCAATTAATCAATCAATATTTCTTAGTAAGAATACTGTCTCTCACTGAGGAGACTCAACTCTTACCCAGGAACAGTGCTTGAAGAAAAGGAGAGACTGCCTCATTGTACAGACACCCACTATCAGTGAAGGAAAAGATTCTCAGAACTTGCCTGAGTGAGAAGTTATGGGCATTCTTCGGTCAATCCTAGGTTAGGGGTCTTTGGTCTTTTTTAAAAAGCATGACAATACAGCAACTGAGGGCCTCAGTTGATCCTAAAATGAGAAGTTGTGGAGTCTATCTTTCCATCTAGGAGCAAGGCCAGGTGAAAAGCAGAATAGACCAGCTGAGTGTCCAGTGGATAACCAACTCACTTGAGATGCCATTCCAGGTGAAAAGCTACTCCCAACCAGTAACTGAACCACCTGATCCTGCATCATATCCACCTATCTAGCTTAGATGCCACATTTAGTAGTGAACTTTGTGAGGACAGGTCATGAAAGGACACGTCAGAAAAGATGTTCAACTCTCAGGAGCCAAGATAGCAGAATAAAGTTAGGAACTTATCTGATCTCTCCCAAACTCCTCTCCAAACAACTTTAAAATAGCATGTCCTGGAGTAGTAAAAGACAAAAAGTTGGTGTAAAACAATTTACCAGCCCCAAGCAACTTAAGAGTTCAGCAGGAAAGATCTGTGACACCAAGGTGGTAGTTGAGTCTAGAAAGCCTATGACCAGGTGGGATTTATACGAGGAATGTAGAGGTGGTTTGATATTAGGAAAACTATCAGCACAATTGATCATATCAATAACAAAAACAACAAAAACGATATTTTCTCAATAGCTGTAGAAAAGGTTTTGGACAAAAATACAGCACCCATTCCTATTAAAACATTGGAAAACACTGATGGCAAAGGGATCAAACAACTGGACAGAAGGGATTACAGAGGTGTCTTTCCTGGCAGAGAGGCAGGATTCTGTTGTTTTGCTCACACTTGGATCTGTGTCACAGTGTTGGGTGGCAGTCCTGGGGAGAGAAGCACTGGCATAGCATAGCTTGTGGCAACAATGGAGAGGGAACCTTCATCACAATTAGAATGCAGAAAAAAAGTGCTTATGATCACTCACAGACCAGAGCATAGGCCAGGAGAGGAGTAAACATGTCTCCTTAGATCATACCACTGGTTTTGGCTTACATCATTGATTTCCACAAGATTTTGAGTTACAAATTTTCTCCCTGTCTTTTCCCTACCCACCACCCCAAAATAGTGGTCTCACCGATACTCCCTCCCCCAATCTGCTCTTGTTGTGCCTGAACCCAAATCGCAGGTCACTATACAACACCTGACTTGTATTTCTGTCTTTGTCCCTGTTTTATTTTAGCTTGAAACTGCTTAAGGCATGTCTGGGCATATTGCTCAAGGCGTTCCTTGACTCTGTCTCCCCTAATCAGTATTTCATATTTTCTCCTTGAATCATTATAGTGTACCCGGTTCATTATGGTGCAAGGATCTTATCTAAGTACCATCCTGTCCTGCCCTGCTGACCAAACAAGGTTTGCAACTCCTTTGCCTGGAACATGACCCCTCTGACTACAACCTGGGGAATTCCAGTTCCCCTCATCCCATGGCCCTCCATCTTGTGCCCTCCGCTCAGTTCTAGGAAAGACCCCTTGTACCCTTGCACAATACTCCCCTGAAGCATGCACCATACTCCCCTGAGTCATATAGATTTAACCAATGACTGATCTTTGCTTCTGTACATCATAGCTTCCCCTCCCTATTATAATACATACATACATACATACACACATACATACATACATATATATGTATATATATGAAACCCTGTACATTGTAGCTCCCTTCCATATTATAATTTTGTGGTTTTTAGCCTATATAAACCAAGATCTGATTTTCTAAAAATTACTACTCATTTGAGTGCTGATCACTTAATCAACTGCACACTTAATAAATAAATCCACATCTAAATTTACCATGAACCCAGGACTTGGCTCACTCTTATTTCTCTACACAATGCTCTCTCCTATATCCTCCCTCATCACCCCTCTGACTTTCTGGTAGGGTAAAACAGATCTCTCTGTCCCAGTGCCTCTATATTTTATTTCCCAGTTGCATGTAAATGATAATAATAATAATAATAATAATAATAATAATAATTGTATTTATTTATTTGTTCATTTGCTTATTTGTTTGTTTCTTTATAATTTGATAATAGGACTTAAAATTATGGATTCTTTCCATTCCTCCTTTGTCACCCACTCCCACTGAGAAGTCAGGGAATTCAATACAGGCCATACATGTATAGTTACAAAGCACATCTCCACAATGAACATACTGTGTAACACTGATTATGTTTCCCTCCTTCCTATCTCCCCCACCTTGTTCTGTTCTCTACTTTGTCTCTGTTCCTTTACTGAAGTGTGTGCTTCTAACATCCCTCGCCCTTCCCTCTCCCCTCCATCTTACCACCTCTTATCCCCATCCCCTCTATTCTCTTGTAGGCTAAGATACCCACTTTAGAGTGTATGTCTTTCCTTCCCTAAGCCAAATTCAATGAGAGTAAGGGTGATCCATTCCCTTTTGCCTACCTGTTCTTTCCCTCCATTGTAACAGTTATACCTTGCCTCTTCTATATGAGATGATTTACCCCATTCTGTCTCTCTCTGTCTCCTCCCATTCTATTCCTCTCCCACCTCTTAATTACACCTTTTAAAATATCATCACTTCATATTCAAATGATCCTGTACCCTCTGTCTACATACAGATAAATACCTGCACTCACATATATATTCATATGCATATATACCCTCCTATGTAGACATATGTGTATGTATACATACATATATATTCCCTTCACCTATCCTAATGCTGAGAAAAGTTACAATTCTCATTTTTCCATGTTGGCATGTAAATAGTTCAACTTTGGTAAGTTCCTTATGATTTCTTTTCTATGTTTACCTTCTCGTGCTTCTTGTGTTTGTCAAATTTTCTACTCAGTTCTGGTTTTTTCCTCAAGAATGCTTGGAAGTCTTCTACCTCATTGAATGACCATATTTTCTCTTGACACATTATACTCAGTTTTGCAGGGTAGGTGACTCTTGATTTTAATCTAAGCTCCTTTGATCTCTGGAATATCATATTCCAAGCCCTTTGGTCCCTTCACATAGAAGCTGCTAGATCCTGTGTTATCCCAATTGTGTTTCCACAGTATTCGAATTGTTTCTTCTTGGCAGCTTGTAATATTTGCTCCTTGATCTGGGAACTTTGGAACCCGGCTATAACATTCCTAGGAGTTTTCTTTTTGGGATCTTTTTCAAGAGGTGATTGGTGAATTCTTTCAAGTTCTATTTTGCCCTCTGGTTATACAATATCAGGGCAATTTTCCTAGAGAAGTTTTTGAAGGATGATTTCTAGGTTCTTTTTTTGGTCATGACTTTCAGGTAGTTCAAGAATTTTTAAATTGTCTCTCCTGGATCTATTTTCCAGGTCACTGGTTTTTTTTCAAGGAGGCATTTCACATTGCCTTCTATTTTTTCATTTGTTTGGATCTGTTTAATAGTATCTTGATTTCTCATAAACATTCTGGTTATTATTTAGCACTAAGATAAATTGGGAAAATGCATAGATCTGAAAGAGAAATACCTCAGAAATGAAACTTTGAGTTCTCCAGTACAAAGAAGAGGGTACTAGGTCCAGAGTCCCACTAGCCTTGACTGGAGGGTTCAAAGCTCTCATTGTCAGAGATGTTTTTAAAGGAGTGAACACCTGGGTGAAATTTACTTGAGTAAAAGGTACTTCTGCCTATGCTAGAGCCACAGTGCCTTCTCCCTGTCACCCTGGCTCTGACCAAATGAAGGACATAGTAACCATTAAGATTCTTCTCCCTGTTATCCTGTCTTGAACTGAGCTAAGGCTGCAATGAAAAGTTAGAATAGTAGGGAATTTAAGTTAAACCTCCCCCACCTGGTGAAAGAAACTGGGGGGGGGAGAGTCACAGTTGCTATATTGGGGCCCCACTAGAAACAGACCTAGGTCCCTGGGCACCCTGAAACCCACTCCTCTAGGTAAGCAGATGAACCTCTCCTCTCAAAACCCCAAGTCCTTGCTCCCACACCACCAGAACCTGTAGTTTCTGCTTTAACTTCCCTGAATACCTCCTGCTATTCCCCAGTTCATAGTCCCTCCCACACAAGGTTCCTTCCCAAATTGACTACCCACAACCAGGCTCTGCAGCTGTGGGAAGATGAGAAAAGGAGAGGAGAAAATGAAGGCAGAAGTCAACAAGCCTCTGCACAATAATTTTTATATGTAATTTGGAAATTCAAATAATGCTATCTTACTGTTTGCATTCTGGAAATATATAGTGATTTAATAATGGAAAATACACAGTTATTTAAAGTTATAGTTTCCACATTATTAATGATCAAATGAATGATTGTCTGTCCAAGGTGAATTGGAAATGCATTTTGTAGAATTCTTATTGAGCAAATGAGAAACCTTGAAAAAGAAATTATAAGGATGTGGTTTTCAAGCTTGCTTCATCTAAGGATGTATTCACGTTAATTCAAAGGTTTATAGATCACCACATTCACCATATATGTGAGATTCCAGAATGTAATTGATATCTAGTGATAAGTTGATTGGTTGTATGACACCAAGAAAACTTTAGTTCTGTGTAACTTCATGTGCAATTTTAAGGTCACTAGATTGGTAATTAATTGGGTAATTGCTCATAATACTGTTACTGGTAAACAGTTGTATTATCTATGTTGTAAGAGAAGCAGTTTCTCTTATAATATTTTGGAGTACTGTACTTTGAAAAATCTTACGCTTCCAAGTCTGTCTTTCTTTAAAAGTAAGTTAAAACTTAAAACTGATCCAACAGCCATATACCTGGATCCTGAAAATAAAATATGAGAACCCTGAAAGCAGTGGTTCTCAACCTTCCTAATGCCACAATCCTTTAATACTCGTATGTGGGTGTATCTGCATGTGGGTAGACTCACCTGCAGATAGGTAGAGGAATGGTGTCTCAGTTCCTAAGACCATCAGAAATATATATTTTCTGATGGTCTTAGGCAACTCTGTTTGACCCCCAAAGGGGTCATGACCCACAGGTTGAGAACCGCTGCCTGAAAGACATCCTGGAAAGGAAAAAGAAAAATCAGCATTGAAAAAACTTGTCACACATAACGTATATGGTTTTCCTCAGTCCAGAGGAAGAATATCATAGGGAGGACCAAGTCCCACTTCTGAGTCAAGAGTTTGATTCTTGACAAGAAGAGTAGGGATTGTTATCAGCTCCTTCTTTGGGGTCCCTATCAATTTCTCCTTATTTGTAAACTTGCCAGATCCCCAGAAACCATCTGGTGGTCAAGGTCATCAGCCCCAAGAAAAATAAAAGCTTGTTTGGGTTATGGAGTTCCTAAACAATGAACTTGGCTTACTGAGAAATGAAATCTTTTATGCATGTAAGTTGTGGTAAATTATTATTGCTTATTGCAACTCCATACAAATAAAAGCAATTGTATCTAGCCCTAATCTGTGATTGGTGAGACTTGCCACTTGAGGCAAAAGCCATTGGGATTGCAACTAGTTTTATTTTGAGTTTGAATTTAGATATTGTTGTCTGCATTAAATCAGTATCTGAGAAAAATGCCACAAGCCACTTAGAGGGAATCCTGCTACAGGTGAAGGTTTGCTTCTGGGAAAAGCCAAGAGGGCAATTTTAGCCTCAATCTAAAATGGGACCCTCCTGGCTCTATTTCCCCTTTGTCTCCCTTTGAAAAAGAATGTTTTCCACTTGGCCATTCCTGAGTCTGGAATTAAAGTGACTCTTATCTGAATTCCAACAGAGCTAAGAATGCTTTATCTTGTCATATCTGGCATGGCGCTGCTTTTTCCTTTCATGACAGATTTCCCTAATTAGAGCAAGTGGTCAGTAAATATATGAATATAATGCAGTTATATAAAATTTCGTTGTTTTCAATCTGAATGTGTAGTCATTCCATATCCCAAACAACTAGGTAATTAATACATGGGCTTGTCATCTGCCTGCTCGCATAGTCAAGTAAAAGGTTAAATCCCTGGAATAGAATATTTTTTCTGAATGACATGCGAACAATTAGACAAAAAAGGAAGCTTGTGAAGCAAAGATACAAACACAAGTTAATCATTATCCCATATAATAAGGTTGTGATACATCTGAGCTACTAAAATGTGTGTTAGATCTGAGCTATTCAGCCAAAAATGATATTTCTACTGTCTAAATAGTTTAGTAAAAAGGTACTTAGGCTAGTCAACTCCCTGTTACATACCTGTCTTTCTCCTTATCTCTTGGGCCTTGCATATTGAACTTGTCTGTCAGATTTGTGTCTCTCAGATTACAGGCCAATTCACCTACAGTTGGCAGCAAACAGTGGATACCAGTCCATACTCACCCCTCATCCCCTGGATCTGAACTTGCTTGGTTCCAGTCAATTTCTTCCTCAGGACCCACTGAGACAAGGACAGCGCTACTCCCTTTTACAAGGACAGCTCTACTCCCTTTTCAGCCCGAAGAAACTATGTATGCTGAGACCTTCATCCCTTCTCCCAAATAAATCTGAGATCCAAGCTCTTTGAGGGGGTAATGAGGGGATCCTAATAAAGCTGCCTCCAGCGCCAATATTCTATTGGCATGGCCCTCACTATAGGCACTTGTTTGTTTTCAGTCAAGCTTCTCCTTGTATAGGCTCTGTAAGGGAACCTTAGGTATCAGCCCCTGCATGAGTCGCTTTCTGCCCACTATGACAATGTCTCCATCACCCCACTACAAGGCACCAATTGTGAGTGATGAGTTTGACTGTGAGTCAAGGGTTTAACTCTTGATAAAAAGAAATGGGGAATGTGGTAACCTCCATTTTAGGAATACTTCCCAACCCCCTTCTCTATCAAGCTGCACCTGTACTCCCAGTTCCATAGGAGACTCACCAACAAAACAGACTTAACCCACCAGAAAGACCCGCTAAGTCAGGCCTGTCCAAGCCTGCCAAGCAGAGCACCACGGCCCCTCACCCTTACCTAGGAACCAATCAAGGGGTTTTTACTGTTTGAGTAACTGACAGATCAGTAATCAATGCTATTCTTTGGCTTCTGTATTTTCCCGCTCACTCTTAGAAATTATGTTATGGTTTCCCTTAGCTATCATTATGTTGTGGTTTTGGTCTATATAAACCCAGAAAAAATGCATCTTAGGACTGCTTGATTTGGGTAAGCTTGACCCCTTGCAGCCACAGGCTTATTAAACTCCACTTCTAAAATGATTAATGGTCTCACTTGCTCTGATTTCTCATTACAACACATGTATACTGGTTTGGTCCCCAAAACATAGCCAGAGAAAATTTATTTGTACTGATAAAAAATGAGGCTGTGTTTTAGAAAACACTGAAATTGAATTTCAAAACATCTCAGCACTGTCCTTCAGGTTTTCCAGGGCTTGGTTCTCTTAGCTAAGTTAAGAGGACAAAGAAGGGAAATAAGATGAGAATGAGTAGAGGATGGAGGATGGATCCTCCACATGGAGGATGTGGAGCTGACTCAAATGTCCTAAGTTATTCCTGCACTTTTTTGGAGCATTACACTCTGAGGACTTTCTATTTCTTCTTATCCAGGGAAAACTGTCTCTGAAAGCTGGGCATGTTCTTGTAGATCTCCCTTCTGCATTCTCCTTCTCTCCTCTCTTCTTGACTCTAGTACTCTGGGGAAGGGAGAAAGGAATGGGGAGGGAAGAAGATAAAGGAAGGGCAGTCAGGGTGGTTAGGCTCAGGAAGAATGTGAAAGGAGAGGAAAAGAAGTATTCAGCTCCTGTTTTTTTCCTCTGTCAGACCTTTGTAGAAGGACTGATGACAAATTTTGTCTGGTTTAAAGAAAATAACTTCAGAAATAATCATCAAAGCATATTTAAATGAATGAAAATCACAAATTGGGATGGTCTTATTTTTGGTATCAGGAGAGCAGTGACAAAAAGTGGCCAAACAGAGGGAAATATTAGTGGAGATAAGAATCCTTTTGTGGTATCTAGGCCTTGAGACACCTCACCTACCTCCCACTGGAGGAACACCTTTGCCTTCCTACTCTGTCCAAAAGGTTCTAATTGTGATTGTTCTGGTGGATTTGAAAGCTTCAGTGTCCTTTGGTAATCATCCCTGAGCCATCAAGAAGGGCAGACACTAATTAAGTTGCCAATGTAGAGATTTCTTTTTCTTTTCTTCATTTTCTTTCAAATGATGCTTCAGGATCAGTGTACCTGTGAGCATATACAGAAGCCACAGCCACATCTACTTCTCTACCAGCAAGGATGGCTACACGCATAGAACTCCTGATATAGGAACAAAAGTATTTACATCCACCTTCCCTTCCCCTCACCTTCTTCAAGTGATGGTGAGAGATATATTGCTCTCTTTGGTTGTGAATGAGACATCTCCTCTTTTTTTTTGAACCATGAAATTGGTAGGAAAGACATGTAGCAAATAAGCAGGAATCACATTATCATCAATAAAGAAAAATAAAAAGGAAAGTCCCAAAGCTTTAGCTTATTCCTTTGAGAATTAACTGGACACCACATGAAGTGATTTAATTCTCCTTGGGAATTGTTTCCTGAAAGAAAATGAAGGGCAATAGCTATTGGCAGTCAATCTGGATGATCTCGGGATCCTTTTATCTATTTCTTTTTACCTCCATCTCCATCTTTTTCTTTTAACATGAATGATAATCCTCCCAAATACCCACTTTATGTCTCTTGAAAGTCTGAGGAAAGATCATATTTACCAATGGACTCACTCTATGGAAGAAAATACATTGTCTGGTAAAGTTAGATGCAGAGGACCCAGTGATGGTGAACAAAAGCAGCCATTACAAAACAAACTCCTTGCTTTTGATTCCCACTGCCACCATTTTAATTGGAATTCTTACTGATTTGAACCTAGATAACTGTAACTGCTTTCTCATGAGTTTAGAGGCTTTATCTAGCCCTTTGATTTCATTCCATGCTACCAAGTAAGCTCCAATACTCCTGTAAATGCATCAGCTTATGAATACGGGCACTTCCCCCCAGCAGTACAAATTATAATCCTTTTGTTGACTTAACAACACCTATTTATTCAGTGCCTACTATGTGCCAGACATTGTTGGATGCTGGGGATACATGTGTATCAATAATGAGATATTCACAACACCCATGATGGTTATGAATATGTTGGTGTAGTTTTGGATCACAAAATATAGCAAACTCTCCACATGGAAGGCAGAACCAAGGTCTTCATTCAGAAACCATAACACTG
>JAQQSW010019810.1:0-10976 GCA_028646575.1 Pseudocheirus occidentalis
AACAATCTTTTATATCTATAATAGCTATTTGGTAAGTAGATGGTATAATATTAGGTAGTAGTAGTCAAGGTTGTAATGCTCCCATTGGAATCATTATTTCATTAATCTTCCTTAAATCTGTCAACATTCTCCATTTTCCTGAATTTTTCTTAATTACAAATACAGGTAAATTGTATGGACTGAATGATTCTTCTATATTATTCATTTCTAACTGTTGTTATGCTGCCAGTTTTTCTTGTAATGCTGCTGACAAGTTTTTCTTGTAATTTCTGCTGACAAGGGCCACTGTTCTGTCCATATTGGTGACTGAATGGATCATTTTAGTTTTGGCAGCATAATTTCAGTGGACCCCATTAGTTTGACTGCAAGTATAACTGCATTTCAGTCATAATATCTCTTCCCCATAGTGATGTTGATAAACCATTCATCACTAGAGGGAGAAATAACCCTGAATCATCTTCCAATGTCCATTTTAAAAATCTAGTTGATTTACCTGCAATTTGAGGCCCTCCTACTCCGGTGATAGTGACTGTACCTTTAGCCAACTGACACTCTTTTGGCCAATCTTCCCCTCTGATGACTGAAATATCTGCCCCTGTATCCAACATTCCTTTAAAGGGTCTACCTTCTATCCATATCTAGACGATAGGTCTTTCTAAACTTATAGGTCATGACAATGCTATTTGATATTGATTGTTTTTCATATTCAAATTTATTTTCCTAGCTATAGGTTCATCTAAGGGTAAATGAACAGGGAATGAATGAGAAATTGTTAAAGAAATAAAACTTTCGCTTTCCCCCAAGATGGCGCTGAAGGCGAAGAAGGAAGCCAAATCCAAGGCCTTGAAGGCCAAGAAGGTGGTGCTGAAGGGTGTCCATAGCCACAAAAAGAAGAAGATCTGAACATCCCCCACCTTCCGACGACCCAAGACACTAAGACTCAGAAGGCAGCCCAAATACCCTTGAAAAAGTGCCCCTCGGAGAAACAAGCTTGATCACTATGCCATCATTGAGTTTCCCTTGACCACTGAGTCTGCTGTGGGGAGGACCGGGGACAGCAACACCCTGGTTTTCCGTTGTGGAAGTCGGGGCAAGTGGGCATCGGATCAGGCGGGCCGTGGAGAAGCTGTGTGGCATCGATGTGGCCAAGGTCAACACACTTATCCAGCCTGATGGAGAGAAGAAGGCCTGTGTTCATCTTGCTCTGGACTGCGATGCATTGGATGTTGCCAAAAAAATTGGAATCATCTGACTTACTGTGTCCAGCTGTGTCCCATTCCACCTACAATAAAGAGTTTTCCAGAAAAAAAAAAGAAATAAAACTTTCTTTTGGATATAGGACTGTAGAATGAACAATTATTGGGGAGGGAGCTGGACAGCCCACCACTAAGATTGGTATAGAGATTTCTCCTATGTCTACATCTGTAGTAGGAAAAGGAGGTACCACAATTTCTTTTATAGGAAAAAGGAAACAATCCTGTTCGGCTTTAACTTTCATAAATTTGTGTTGTTTGGTGTTAACACTGTCTCTGCTGTTTCTATGGGGTACATTTTTGGGACCCGCTAGGGGCCCCTCCTAAACTTTCCCATCACCGGGGGAGGTTTATTCCTACAAAATTTTGCTATACGCCCAATCTTCCCACAGCAGAAACAAAGAGGTTTTGGCTTGACTCCTTTAGCATAATGAGTAATACATTGATTCTGCGTATGCCCTAGCTTGCCACATTTGTAACATCTCTTAGATTGTTCCTTTTTTGAGGCAGCCCTATTTATTCCTTCTGCCAAAGCAGCAGCCATAGTTTCCATATTTAATGCTTCATAATCAACAGTGTTATATCTTTCTAAAATTTCTAGAAGCGAAGCTGTTTTTGGCAGATTTTCTGCTGCCTTCTTACAAGATTTATTAAGACCTTCTCTTAATAACTGTAAAAACACTAGGGTAGCTGCATCCCTTTTTCCCACAATTCTATCTACTGCCACTTGTAATCGAGAAGCATAATCAGCTATAGGTTCTTGTTCACTCTGTTTAATAGATGTCAATTGAGTCCGAACCACACCTTCTCTATCCAGTTTTCCCCAAGCTTCTATTGCACATTGACTAACTCCACCACAAAATCCTTAATCATGCTGTCTTTAATTATCGGGGACAGCATAAGCTCCTATTCCTGTCATTCTTTCTAAAACTTATTCTGGGTTAGGTAAATTTTTACTATGCACCCATAATTTTGTTTCTTTATGCCATTCTGATTTCCATAGTAAAAATTGTCCTGGTCTCAAACAGGCTGCAGCCATAGACTCTCAATCACTTGGAGTGTATGCTACTCTTAACATAATATTTTTCAATATTTGTAATACAAAAGGAGAATTTGGGCCACATTCTGCAAAAGCATGTTTCAGATCTTTTAACAATTTAAATGATGTAGGAATGAGTTCTCTAGTTGGATCCTCTAGATTTGTGGGGAATACAGCTTTACCCCATTCATTCCAATCATCTAAATCTCCCCCTTTCATTACAGCTTCCCCTATTGCTATGTTAATCCAGTTCCTTTTCCTTTGTTCTCTACTGTGGTACAACTTGGGGGAGTTTGAGTGTGGCTCAACTCTGATTGTAATTTTTCGAATTGTTTGGTCAATTGCTCTATTTTTTCCTCCAATTTAATATTCTTTTCTCTCTGTACTTTCTCCTCAATATTAATTCTTTTTACTGGGCTGTTCTCTATAATATTATTCCTTTCTTTATCTTATAACTGACTTAAATCTGGATATACTCTTTCTGGTGGTTTAATAGAACTCAAATTAAATATTTCATTATCATCCTCACCACTATCACTAGATTCTCCCCATAAAGATTCCCCTGTTTGACTACTATTTGGTACTTTAATTGCTGTTTTCAGTCCATAAAGAGATGATTTCACCAAATTATATATAATAAAATCCAGGTCTCTTACACTTACAGGCTTCTCTTTTTCATATGATGCCAATTGAGTTCCCACTGTCTCCCACCTTTTGCTATCTAATCCTTGGCTTTCTATCCAAGGAGAAGTATTCCAAAGTAATTTTATGAAACTCTTGCATTCTTCTCTTTTTGCCTTTATTCCTTTTCCTTTTAACAAATCATAAACTTGCTTAGAGTACACTTCACTATCACTGGGTCTAATCACTGGAACACTAAAGGTTTGTCCCATATTCTTTCTGCTAAGCAGAGCTGTGAAGATTTCCAAGTATTTAATCCCATCCCTGTTCAGGGGCCAGTTTGTTACGGGATCCCTGGGAAATATCTTTCTCACTTAGTTTTCGATTACCTCTCCTGGTCTTCGGATGTCTCTGGCACCAAACAATAAAACTGGAGAACTTCACAGAACACCCAGGATGCAATTTTCTTTATATTGCCATTTATTGTATGTTAGTAAAAAAAGGATGACTCTACCCTTTCTTTGTTTTGTACTGCTTTATAAATCCTCTTAATTCTGCCATGTACTCACAAGTGGTGTATACAGCGCATGCTCAGGTTACAGGGAGCCATTGTGAGGTGCCCTGAAGTTTCATGTAATATGAGCTGATTCTCACCGGATATTCTCAGTGATTGTCATGTATACTATAGCTCCAGGTAGTAGTTGCCACATATGCTATAGCACATGCACTCCTGCATGTCTCCCAGCCCTGCCTGTGTGACTCATGTACTCATACCAGCATGTATAAACTTCACGAGATTTCTATGTACCATACTTTCTACATTTGGAATTTACATTATGCAGAAATTTAAAGCCCTTACACACATCCAGAGAAAGAACTATGGAGTCCGAATGCAGATGGGAGCGTACTATTTTCTCTTGGTTTGTATGTTTTCGTTTCTTGTGGTTTTTTTCTTTTTTTCCAATTCTCCCAATTGACTGAGGAAATATGTTTAATATGATTATACATGTATAGCCCATATAAGATTACATGCCATCTTGGAGAAGGGGAGAGGAGATTTCAAAGTCTGAATCTTGTAAAAATGAATATTGAAAACTAAAAATAAAGTATATTTTTAAAGTGTCTAATTAATTCCACCTTCTCTATTTTAGATATCTCATTTAGTTTTTTATCTATATCTCTCTAGATTTATACATATAACTTCAAATTAAGAAAGGAAGAGGAAGAGAGGAAAAGAATGAGAAATAGGAAGAAAAAGTGAGAGAAATGGGAGGGCAGAAATTGATGGGCAAGTACACTATGAGAGAGGGATACAAAGAGATACTTGGGAATAGAGATACAAAGGGAAGTAGCACACAAGCACTATCAAAAAACCTTCTATCTGTATAATAACACATCCACAGCCTGTATTGAACTGCTTGTCCTTCCAGTGTGGGTGGGAGGAATTGAAAGAATCTAGAATTTAAAGCTCCACAATACCAGCAACAAGGAATTAAGGTACACAAGGGCTGGGGTAGGGAGACCCTCCCTGCCCTACCAGAAAGTAAGAGAGCAGATCAGGGGAGGGGCTTTACAGTGGGATTACTGTTTTAGGGTTGGGGTAGGAGAAAGACACGGAGAAAATTTGTAATCCAAAAATCTCATGAAAATGAATGATGTGAACAAGAATCAAATAAAACTTATTAAACAAAAAAGAGAAAATACATCCTGCAAAAAAAAACCTTCTATTACTGGGCATACTTGATCTCAGCTTTTAAATAAATTAATTATTCTAAGGCAGAGAGATTAGAACGAAATAAATGGAAAGACACAGATGCAAGAGATAAACTGATGAACATGGAGACTGGCAAAAAGACCAATTAATTGGAACTTAGAATTTGTAGAGAAAAGTATTGACGCATGTTTGGAATTGTAGGCAGAATCCAGATAGTCAATGACTTTTAATGCCAAACTGATAAATTTGGATTTTAATGCAATGCTAGTCCCTGAGGGTTCTTTCTTTATATGACCGTCACTGAGCTTTTTGGAGGATCCATGGATTGAAGAAAGGAGAGAGAAGAAAAAGGGATACTAATTAGGGTGCTATTGATAAAAAAATTCAGATAAAAGATTATAAAGGCCTAGACCAAGATGGTAGCCTGTTGAATGAATCAGAAAGAAAAGTTATTCAAGGTGTGAATTATCATTGTCACATTATTACTGAAACTTATCAATGGAGGCAAAGCCAAGATGGCAGCATAGAAGTAGCAAAATTTTGTGGCTCCCAAACAGCCACCTCAAATACCCATAAAATATGACCCTAAACAAATTTTAGGACTCCAAAACTAAAAAAAAATACAGAAAACACATCTCTTGTTGAAGGCAGCTTGGCAGGTGGGGCTCATCATGGCAGGTTGGGAGCCGAGGCCAGCCCAGTCCAAAACTGTGGCCTGGCCCGAGGGAAGTCAGAAGGAGTTGCAGCTAGAGTCTACAGGAGAGCATATTGGTGGCACCTGGGGCAGTTTCCACATTTATCAAGCTAGGAGAAATAAGGCTAAGAGAAAGGCCAATGGAATTCAAGCTAAATTTTGGGGAAAAAAGAGGTCCAGGCAAACTGCCCACAGGGCAAGGAAGCAGCCCAACCTGGGTGCTTCAGAGCTCCCAGCCTGCAGAACAGAAGGGGTCGAGAGCAACTTATCCAAGGCCAAGGGCTCTTGCATTGAGCAGCCTGGATCCAGATCATGGTCTTGGGTGGTGGTCCTGGGATGTACATTCAGTGAGCCAAAGCTGGTGGGGGCTACAGCACCCCCCAATAGCTCCAGCAGCTGTACAAACCCCAGCAATTTGGGACAGAGCTTTCCCCCCTGGAAGCAGAGTTCCACAGAGCTAAAAAGAAATCAAGCCATTAATTGACTGGCCAACATGAGGAAAAGGAAGCAAAGTAAGAACAGTAATCAAACTCTAGAATCCTTTTTGGGGGACAAAACGAATCAAAGCATGGAACAGGAGGAAGACAACACAATCAGAATTCCTACATCAAATGCTTCCAAGAAACATGAAGATTGTGTACAAGCCATAGATCAACTTAAAAAGGACTTTGAAAACCAAATAAGAGAAGTGGAGGAAAAATTTGGAAGAGAATTGAGAATGAGTTGAGAAAATCATGAAAAGAGAGTCAACAAACTGACTGAAGAAAAAAAACACTTTAACAAACAAATGAACTCAAATGGCAAAAAAGGCCCAAAAAGCCAATGAGGAGAAGAATGCCTTAAAAAGTAGGATTTGACAGATGGAAAAAGAATCTCAAAAGCATTCTGAAGAGAATAATTCCTTCAAAATTAGAGAAGAGAAAATGGAAGCAAATGACTTTATGAGAAATCAAGATACTATTGAACAGATAGAAACAAATGAAAAAAAATAGAAGGTAATGTGAAATATCTCCTGGAAAAAAAAACACTGACCTGGAAAATAGATCCAGGAGAGACAATTTGAAAATTATTGGTCTACCTGTAAGCCATGATCAAAAAAAGAACTTGGAAAGCATCCTTCAAGAAATTTTCAAGGAAAATTGCCCTGATCTTTTAGAATCAAAGGGCAAAATAGAGCTTGAAAGAATTCACTGATCACCTCTTGAAAAAATATCCCCAAAAGAAAACTTCTAGAAATCTTATAGCCAGGTTCCAGAACCCCCTCATCAAGGAGAAAATATTGCAGACTGCCAGGAGGAAACAATTTGAATACTGTGGAAGCATAATTAGGATAACCCAGGACCTGGCATCTTCTACACTGAGGGATCAAAGGGCCTGGAATATACTATTCAAGAGATCAAGGGAGCTGGGATAAAAAGCAAGAATCACCTACCCAGCAATGTCGAGTATAATGTTCCAGAGGAAAATATGGTCATTCAGTGAGGTAGAGGACTTTCAAACATACTTGCTGAAAAAAAAACAGAACTGAACGATAAATTTGACATTCAAATACAAGAAGCACGAGAAGGTACACATAGGCAAGAAGTCATAAAGAATGTATCAAAGTTGAAGCAATCTACATGCTATCATTCTTTTTCATGTTTGGTTTTCTTTCCTTTTTTCCCCATTGTTCACTCCATTGGTTAAAACCATTCTACAAAACTGCACTATTATACAATATGAAAGTATTTGCAGATCCTATACTTGATTCCACACCACCATGAAGGGGAGTGGGAGGAGGGAGGGCAGAAAAATTGAAAGTGGAGGAATTGTGGAACTAAATCTTGTAAACAAAAAGTAAATAAACAATAAAAAACAAAATCATGAAAAAAATAGAAAAAAATGCAAACTACCTCATTGGAAAAAGCACACTGATATGGAAAATAGATCTAGGAGAGATAATTTTAAATTATTGGACTACTTTAAAGACATGATCAGAAAAGAGTCTGGACAACAACATCCAAGAAATTATCAAAAACTGCTATGATATCCTAGCTCCAGAGAGCAAAACAGGCATTGAAAGAATCCAGTCATCACTTCCTTAGTGATTATAAAATGAAAACTCCAAGAAATATTGCAATCAAATTACAGAATTATCAGGTAAAAAAGAAAATATTTTAAGTAGTAAGAAAGAAACCATTCAAATATGAAGGAATGATACTGTAATAGGGCAGAAATCCATCAAAGAGATATAAATTGAATTATAATATGGGATCCTAAGTAGAAAAATGTAAATTTCAAAGAAGGCATTTGGGAAAGACTAAGTAATTAGAAGGTATCCAAGTTGTGTAGAATGGGTAAGAATGAGCATATAAAGAGACAGTGGAGCAAAATTCCAAATGTAAGGTGCTACAACATGAGGAAATACATGACCCACTAAGAGAGTGGCATTTTTGAAAGCAGAGAAAGTAGTAAAATTAATCAATATATCAATTTAGTAAAATGCATTATTTCTTTTAAGTATTTCCCAATTTCATCCTTAAAAAGTTTTAGCATTAATTTAAAAATATTTTGAGTTCCAAAATCAATCCTTATTTCTCATATCAACCCTTGAGAAATTAAATAATATTATTTTGATTATACACATGATTTTCTACACAACATATTTACATATTAGTTCATGTTGTAAAATAAATAACACAGATATACAAAAGACAAATATAGAAATTTAAAAGAAAAAATTCCATCTTAACTCAGAGTTCATTTATTCTCTTTATGAAGGTGGATAGCATACTTCATATTGAGTCCTGTGGAATTGTCATAGATCATTTTCTTGACCAGAGTAGCTAAGACTTTCATAGTTGATCCTCATTATAATGTTATTGTTACTATGCATAATATTCTTCTGGTTCCATCGCTTCACTTTGACTCATGTTGGAAAAGACTTCCTATCCTTTTCTAAATCCATTCTTATCATCAAATATACGGAGCCTCTTATATGTGTCCACAACCAGTGGCATCCCACTCCATTACTTCCGCACTCACCAGTACATGTGTTGGTTCCTTCTAGCCCAGGACAGTGTCTCAGCAGCACAAATGGGTCTGGAATTCCTTTCCAACAGAGGTTCATTAAGATCTTTCCCAGCTCAGAGACCGAACTATCCTAACTGTACCAGGGATAAAAGTTCCTCCATCTAGGCAGAGCCAAGATGGTGGAGTAGAAGTACAAACTTGGCATGGGCTCTGGCTCTTGCAATACCTGTAAAAAAAACTAAATAAAATTTAAAGCTAAAGAACCCACAAAGTTACAGAGAGAACAAATCCCTGCTGGAGACAGACCAGCAGACCAAAAGAAAAGGTCAACAGCAGCACTCTGGGAGCTGAGTGCAGTCCTGCAGGAGACATCAGGTTCAGCTCTAGGGTGGCCTTGACCAGCAGCAGCTGGAGCACACTTCAGGAGAGTGAGTTATCAGGAGCTGTGGCATCTTCCAGACTTCTTACTGCATAAATGCCAAAGATAAAGTAAAAGTTCCATGTGGACCTCCATTGGAATAGAGGGGGATGGAAAAGTGTGATCTGCCTGAGGGTGAGAAGCAGCACAGGTACAGTAGCTATGCAGCCACCACTGTGTGGTTGCGTCAGGACCCCCTAGCCAGTAGATTGTACGGAGGGCCACACAACCATTCAGAGGGTAATCATCATTGCTTTAACCTGCTTTAATCTGGATCTCAATTTTGTGTGGTGGTCCTTGGGTGCCAGGGAGCCAGAGCTTGTGGGGGCTGTAGAGAAGGTGCCCTCCTATTAGCTCCAGCAGCAGAAAAAACCCAGTAATTTGGGAGAAAGCTCTCTCTATTATGGAAGCAGAGGGCTAATGTGGCAAAGAGCTCAAAAGTCAAGTAATTGCCTGGCAATATGAACAAGAACAAGAAGCACAAACAGACCATAGAATCCTTTTGGGGGGGACAAAAAGGATCAAGTCATACAGCAACAAGAAGACAGTACAATCAGAACTCCTGCATCAAAAGCTTCCAAGAAAAATATGAAGCAGCTACAAGCCATGGAGAATCTCTAGAAGGATTTTGAAAAGCAAGTAAGAGAAGTTAATAGACTAACTCAAATGGCAAAAGAAGTCCAAAAAGCCAATGAGAAGAAGAATGCCTTAAAAAGTCAAACTGGCCAGATGGAAAAGGAATTTCAAAAACACATGGAAGAGAAAAACTCCTTCAAAATTAGATTGGAGCAAATGGAAGCTAATGACATTATGAGAAATCAAGATACAATAAAAGAGATGCAAACAAATGAAAAAAAATAGAAGGCAATGTGAAATATATCATTGGAAAAACAACTGACCTGGAAAATACATACAGGAGAAATCATTTAAAATTAGTAAACTATGTGAAAACCATGATAAAAAAAGACTAGACTCCACATTTCTAGTAATTATCAAACAAAATTGCCCCTATACTCTAGAATCAGAGGGCAAAATAGAAATGGAAAGAAATGACCAATTGCCTCTTAAAAAGATCCCCAAAAGAAAAATCCCTGCAATATTATATCCAAATTCCAGAGTTCCTAGGTCATGGAGAAAATACTGCAAGCATTGAGGAAGAAACAATTTGAGTATTGTGGAAACACCATCAGGATTACACAAGACTTAGAACCTTCTAAGTTGGAATATGATATTACTAACATCAAAGTAGCTAATATTAAAACCAAGAATCACCAAGCAAAACTGAATACAATGCTTTAGGGGAAAACATGGTCATTCAATGAAATAGCGGACTTCCAAGCATCCTTGATGAAAGAAACAGAAATGAACAAAAAATTTGACTTTCAAAAACAAAAAGCAAGAGCTTCGGCCAAGATGGCGGCGTAGAAGCAGCAAAGCACCACAGCTCCCACACAAACACGCTAAAAAACTCATAAAATGGGACTCCAAAACAGATTTTCAAGCTCCAAAACTCTCCACAAGACAGAAAGCACATCTGTTGCTACAGGCAGCACAGCAGGCGGGGCTCTTCACAGCAGTCTGGGAGTTGCGGCCAAAACCCGGCCGGCTCAGACCCTGGGGCATCGGGCGGGGAGCCGCAACTATAGCAGAGCAGATCCGCTGCACTGGAGGCACAATTACCACATCTATCAGACCAGAAGAAAAAAAAGGCTAAGAGAAAGGTCAGTGGATTTTGCTAACTGGGGAGGAGAAGAGCGGGTCCGGCCAAACTGCTCCCAGGGCAAGGAAGCAGTTGGAGGTGGCTGTAGCAGCAGGAACAGCTGAGAGCTGCAGCAGCTTCCACTGGGCCACTCTCAGAGCCCTCGGCCTGCCGATAGCAGGGGGGCTGACGCGATCTATCGAGGACAAGGGCTCTTGTGTTGAGTGGCTTGGATCTGGATCATGGTCTTGAGTGGTGGTCCTGGGGTGCGCTTTCAGTGAGCCAAAGCTGGGGGGGGGAGCTGCAGCACCCCACTAAGAGCTCTGGTAGCTGAGAGGGCCCCAGCAATTTGGGACAGAGCTTTCCCCCTCCAGGAGCAGAGTTCCACAGAGCTAAAAAACCAAGCAATTAATAGACTGGCCAACATGAGAAAAAGGAAGCAGGCTAGGAACAGCAGTAAAACTCTAGAATCCTTATTTTATGGACAAAAAAGACCAAAGCATGGAGCGGGAGGAAGACAGCTCAG
>JAQQSW010019811.1:0-10976 GCA_028646575.1 Pseudocheirus occidentalis
AGATAAGTAATGTCCCCTTTGTGCTATTCTAGGAACAAAGACCATGGCAGGGTCAGATACTTAGCTTTTCTCTGGGATTTTCCCCTTAATAGTATTTTTCCCCACTTACACATAGAGATACCTTTCAACATTGATTTTTGTCAAAATTTTGCCTTCCAAATTTTTCTCCCTCCATCTCCAAGACAGCAAGCAATCTGAGAAAGGTTATACATGTACCCATTTTAAATATATTTCCATATTAGTCATGTTGAGAAAGAAGAATCAGAACAAAAGGGAAAAACCATGAGAAAGAAAAAACAAAAAAAGTAAAAATACTATGCTTTGATCTGCATTCAGACTCATTAGTTCTTTCTCTGGATGTGGTTAGCATCTTCTATCATGAGTCTTTTGGAATTGTTGCATATCATTGTATTGCTAAGATGAGCTAAGTAAAGGCGATTTTGCCTCTTTTTCTACACCCAGTGCTTAGCACAGTGTCTGGCACATAATAATAATAAATGTGTTGGTTGGGTGATTGATTATTGAAGGCTATACACCATACTAGGCACTAGAGATAAAAAACACTAAAGCAAAATAGCCCCTGCCCTGAAGGAGTTTACATTCTAATTCTAGAGACATTACACGTTTCTATGTAGGTAAGTGCAAAATACCTGTAAGGCATAAACCTGGTGAACTTTTGGAAGAAACCCATCTGGGGGAAACCAGAAAATGGCTTATGCAGAAGATTGAATTTGAGTTAAATTTTAAAGGAAACCAAAGCTTCTAAGGGGTGGATTTTAGAACCTCAGTTTTTACCTTTTCAGAATGTCCTTTAGGATCAAGGCTTCTGCAATTTAAATAGACTAAACCCTCATAAAGTGGATATATAGAGAAAATGAGGAAGAATCAGAGTGACTTAATGAAAATCTGAATTTTAGATTACCCCTGCAAAAAAATGTGCCTTTGAGTGCAATGAATAATATGAAATATCATTGAGTCTTAATAAGTAAAATAAGACAATTTAATGAACAAATTTTCATCTACTATGGCTCACATCACTCAAAATATATATAATGATCTTTAACACATAAGATCCAAATGTTAAAGCCATATAGGGGATTGACATACTTTTTCTAGATGTTGTTTTTTTAAAAAAAATAGGTCTGTCCATGACTAAAATAATAGGCTCAGGACTGGACAGAGGTTTTTGGATCACCCCTTCATTTCATTATGAGGAAGCTGAGGCCCACTGAAGTGAATGAAGTACTTCAGCAAACATTGCAGAGATTTTGAGGGACAAAGTCAGGACTAGAATCCAGGTCGCCAGTCTCCCAGCATTTTTTCTGCTAGATCACACTGAGTGAACTAAGTCCTATGGGGGAGTCTTAATGAAAGTTCTTGGATATTAACTTGAAGTAAGATTATGAAAAAGTGATGGATTAAGTCCCATTAATTAGATTTTTAAATAGTCTCCAGTGTTAGGGAAGTTTACAACAGTTTAGAATTATCTTCCTTTTTCAAGAGCTTGAGATTTTCTTGTTTCTTTAAAAATTTAATGCATCTGATACAACTGTTATCAAATTCAGAATCTAATCTGTTATTACTCTGTCATGGAGTACAAATATGTGATTTTCTCCTGGTGTGTTCCTACACATTCCTGGAGAGTAAGAAGTAATCAGGTCTCTGAAGCTGTCTGGAACCTCCCAAAAGAAATCTTTTCAAATCATGTCTAATAATAAGGGGGTTCACGTGGTCTGAATCTCCTGGATGACAGTGGCCTAACTTCTATGTAATAGAATGTGCCGGACAGTGAAGCTTTTCTCTACTAAGAAGCAAGAAATCAGACCCCTCCAATTTACAAGGTAGCTGATGGCTCTGAAATAATTTCTTAGCATTGTTGATCATTGTCTTTTACTCAGGAAAGAAAATATAAAGGAAAAGAAAGTCACTCAAGATTCAGTCATCATGGCCATGGGGAAAGGGGAGGAGAAATCTCCCCTCCTTTCCTTTGCTAGAAAAAAAGTACTGGATGACTAATAAGCAAGTTGTTTCTTTCCTAATTCTTCTTATGGCTCACAGATTAGGTGGCTTTTCACAGCTAAGTCACCCATCATCTTTAACACCACCCCACAATCACGGACCATTAAATAGCTGCCACGTCTTCTCAGAATTCATGTTTTTCAGTGCTAAGTCAGAACATCCATCCAGTTCCAAGGGAAACGTCACTTTCTAAGTTAGGTCTTTACCCTCTAGTTTTATCAAATGGATTAGTGGACTCAGTTAATTAGGAGTCCTCTTATGAATCTTCACAACATATTATTATCCTCATTTTTAAAAGAAGAGACTAATAGCCTGCAAAGTTAAGTAACCTGCCCATAAACACATAATTAAGAATCTGAGGCAGTATGCAAACCCAGGTCTTTTGATTCCCAGAATAGTGTTCTACCAACAAGATAAAAATTCTAAGTATCATCCTGTCAGCATCCTACCACCTTGTCAACATCTCTTACCTCTTAACACCCCTTCTGTCAGATTCCCCAAAACTTTACTATTGCAATGTGCTATTGCACATTTCTTTCCTAGTGCTGAAAAAGCGGCATCATAAGCTAATCTACAATTAGAACTGACAAGTCCATTAAGGCATTACTTCGCCCAAGAATATTTTCATTTTATAAGGGCCCTACTTGGAAAGAACAATTCATACCCAAAAGGAGAAGCAGACTTTCTGGCCCAGTGATCAGTTGGATACCTAAGTGGTAATGAAGTCATGCTCTCTTTGAAGATTCCACCTTTACCTAAAGCTGAACCTATAGCAATACAATCTTTCCTTCTATAGATCAATAATGGGTCCTTCTATAGACTTACTTCTCTGTTTTGAAACTTTGAGATCATAAGTGTCTTCAGTAAAAATGATTGTTTCTTCTTAGTGTCATAAGAATAAATTGTTTGATTAAGGTAATTTGAACTAGATATACATTAATTTATGTGTTTGATGGTAGCTACATCAGTTGAATTGAGGTTTACTAAAATGTCATGCTGTTTTTAAACATCAAAAAAATTAAAAGTTAATTTGGGTTTTCAATGCCCTAATAGGACTTTTTCCTCCTCATTCCTTTGGTGGTAGCATAGGTATCACTCTTTTTTATATGACCTAATTTAAAAGGACAAGTATGGAAGTGCATATACTGCTTTCAGTGTTTTTTAAAAAGAATTTACTGTCTATAACTCCAGGGATATTAAAATTAGATAAAGAACTTAAAAACAAAATTTCCCTATTGGGAAGGGTAGACCTACTTGTTGGCACCATGTCAACTGAGAGGCCATGGAAGCTTGTTCTATTATTTATGCTAATTGACTGGTTGTGCATTTGCTGGAGCAATAAGCTCCAATGAAATGCCAAAAACTGTAAATGTAATTTTCTTTAACATTATGTGTAACATTACAGTCAGGGCAAAGGAGGAAATATCATTTTAAGAACACTAGCTGTGTAAGAATGGTTTTCATCTCTGCTCCTTTAACCAGCATGGAATTCTAATAGTATATTCTTACTAAACTGTACTTAGAAAGTGATGGAATAACATTTTCATGCCACTGGATAGATTTTTTAAAATATATTTTTCCAATGGAATCTAGAATACTAATTTTTTAATGCTGGGTTTTTTTTTATTTTTTTGTTTGTTTTTGTTTTTGTTTTTTGCTTTTTGGAGGGCAATTAGGGTTAAATGACCTGCCCTAAGTCACAAAGCTAGTGTGTCAGTGCTCTACTCACTGCACCACATAGCCGCTCCGTGCATTTTTTTCTTAAAAAAAAAAAGTAGAATGCATTCTCCTTGAGAGCAAGGATTCTTGACTGTTTGTTTTTGTATGCTTTTCATGTACTAAGCCTTAATGTTTCTTGAATTGTTTATTGCTCAGCCTCATTTATATTTAAATTTTTTGGTTTTCCACATTCACTTTTATAAGATCTATAGTTCCAAATTCTTTTTCCCTCCCTCCCCTAACTTCTCCCTAAAATGACACGCAATGTGAAATAGGCTATACATGTACAAATGTAATAAACATATTACCACATTAGTCGTGTTGTGAAAGAGGAATCAGAACAAAAGGGAAAAAACATGAGAAAGGAAAAAAAAAAGAGAAAATATTGTGACTCAATCTGCATTCAAACTCCAAAGTTTTTTCTCTGGATGTGGATAGCATATTCCATCTTGAGTCCTTTGAAGTTGTCTAAGATCATTGTATTGCTGAGAAGAGCTAAGGTCTATCAGAGCTGGTCATCCCACAGTATTGCTGTTACTGTATACAATGTTCTGGTTGTGCTCTTTTCACTCAGCATCAGTTCGTGTAAGTCTTCCCAGTCTTTTTTCTGAAATCTGCCTGCTCATCATTTCTTATAGCACAATAATATTGCATTACATTCACATGTTTAGCTGTTTCCCAATTGATGGGCATCCCCTCAATTTCCAATTCTTGGACACTGCTAGAAATAATTTGTACACATGGATCTTTTTGATTAGCTGGAATATTCCCAAATTAAATCCTGAGGCCATACCTCTTCTGCAAAGAGAAAGATAACAGAGGTAATAAGATTTTTGGTTTTTGTCTGTTTTTTATTTAATTTACTGTCAGCTATCCAAGAGGAACCTGGCCTCTGTGTTGCAATGTTCTTGACTTTGAATCTTAGTATTTATAACAGTTCTCTTTCAACTCCTAAGTATCTACATGAGAGTTTTTTGTAGGAGTCTTGTCTTTATCTCCAGAAAAACCCTTTTTGACAAAAACGAAAACAAGGAAACTTCATCATCTTCTATATTCCATGGAGTATCTGGGCATTTTCTCTGACTGTCCCCTGTGCCATCCCTAACCCCTCTTCATTCTAATAATGTTAATTACTTGTTATTTATTATTAATTATTTCTATTATTTATTTCCTAATCATACTACACGTAACTTGTTTTATATATATTTGTTTACATATTGTCTCCCTCCCTCTAAGAGGGCGGAGACTATTTTTCATCTCTTTGGTATCCTTAGGTCTTAGCACACAGCAGGCACTTAATATATATTGATTGATTGAAAGTAATGTGACTTTTGCAGAATCACACAGTTAGCAATTGTCTGGTGAATGATTTGAACTCAAGGTTCTTGATGCCAGTTCCAGTGTTCTGTCCTCTACTGCTAACAATAACCTTTCACAGGAATATTGCAAAAGTTTGTGGGGTGAGCAATGGATTTAGAGTCAGAGCAATTACCTCTGCCACTTACTGTGGGTATGCCTGTGGGTAAGTTACTTGATCACTTTAGGTTCCAAGTACTTAATTTCGAAGTTAAGTAGTTATATTATTATGAACTTTAAAGTTGTGTCCATCTACAAATCTCTGGGGTAGGTGCTATTATGATCCCATTTTGTAGATGAGAAAAGTTAAATTAAGAAATGTTCTATGACTTTGTGGTTTAAGAATCACAACATTAGGTAAGTGTTTTAAATTGGATTAGAACCCAGGTTTTCCTCAGTCCAAGTCCAGTAGTGTTCTATTCAATACCAATTTTTTTTCCCCAAAGGCCCCTGGACCAGAAGATGACTCAGCCTTTTATTTTAAACTGTCAATCTTTCTCCCACCTTTTCCTGTACATTAAAACACTAGCCTTTGATTACAGTAACTACACTGAATTCCCTCATGAATCACAAATTCAGAAGCAAAGACAAGGAGAAAGACTGGGGAAATTGCAGTTCTAATTAGGATAATTTCACTTTATTAAGTCTGATAACTGATTTTTATTAGGCCTGCCTTAAAACAGGTCTCCAAACTCTTGCATTGCTAGTCCATTAGTAACTGTGCTAAAAGTCTCAGTCTCTGGAAATGGCACCTCATTCTTTAATTGCTGAATTTTGCCCTGTGTCTGTTTTGATCATGGGGAACTGCACCCTAAGTTGCACATGAGGGAAGGCTAGAGAAGAAGGGAAACCAGACTCCAAACAATATTCTATGCATTCATCACTTTTCATTTAATCAGAATGACCCCAAACCTGCTATTTTATGGTTCAAAAGAGCCCAAGTTTAATTACCCCGAGGCTACCTTATGATGGCCCTTTGCTCTTTCACAAAGAGAAATTTAAAGGGTCTTTCAGTTGATCCTAGATTAATACTTTCATGTGTTTTTTACTTTTGTAAGGACTCCCTGTAAATTGAAAACACACTCTTTATCTTAGGGCTCTAAGATAAATATTTTGTTGATAAATTTAGCATTTAATTTTATTATAGGTTGAAAATTTTGGAATTTTGGCCTTTGTCTTTAGCTACCTTTCCTGTGTTAAGTCTGAACAACAGCATAAGAAATATTGGGTATGGTCAAGTACATGACCCCTCTAATTCAGGACTGACAGGGATGAAGAGGAGCCTTGTGACAGGGCTTTACTGACCAATTTGATGTCAACCCTCAAAAGATATAAGTGGTACCTTCTAGTTATTTAAATTATTTGAGGAAAGGGGCAATTTTTGTCTTTCTTTGTAGCCCCAGCAAGTAGCACAGTGCCTTGCACATGATAAGCCCTTAATAAATGCTTGTTCAATAATTGATTGCTTGAGATCTGATTAAACAAGGCTAACTTGAATAAACCCGATTTGAATTATTTTCCCCTAAATATATTGTTCAATACTTGCCCACATCAATGCTAGTCTGACAACGCTGTCTTGGGAGATCTTGTAATCTATCAGAGTCAGCTTTAATTTAACTACTCAAAAGAATTTGAAAGCATCTGCAAATGTGAAATCAGGCAATTAATCAATGAACATTTATTAAGGACCTATTATGTGCCAGTCATTTTGAAGATTTCTAGATCATTTCAAAGAATAGGACAGAAGAGCTGATCAGTGAGAGACTTCACTTCTCCAATGAGGAAAATGTCCATTACTCAGTACCTTTTATTACCTTTCTCTGTCTTCCTACATGTAGAAAGCTATCACTTCAGATCCCATGGTTACTATTCCATCAGCCTCTGAACAGAAATCCCCTCTATGCTCTCTGACCAGTGATTATCCAGCCTCTTCTTGAAGACTTCAAAGATGAGATCTCCGTGATCAAAATTTGTCCAGGATTTATCCAAAGTAAAGATGAATTGAAGCCACTAGTTTCTTTTGCCCACATATTTGTTTACTCCTACAGTTATGGTCACAGAAAACTTTCTCCCAGTAGATCACATTCACTTAGTGATTCTGAATTTCTTGCTTAGCTTTTCCACCAGCAGCCACATCATGTCGTTAATTCAAGGGAGAATGGTAGAAACAGAGAGTCATTTGAACTCTTTCATAATTATAATAATAGCCAATACTTTATATGGCATATTAATCTTTTGCAAATTCCTTCATACATTTTGTTGAATATCGCAGTCACCTTGTGAGGTAGGTTCTATTATTATCCCTACTCTACAGATGGCAAAACTAAAATTGAGATATTAAGTGATTTGGATTCAAACTCCAATCTTCCCTTGGTTCAATGCTCTGAATTTTTTTTCAATTCAGTAAACATTCATTGCCTACCATGTGCCAGGCACTGTGCTAACTGCTGGGTTCTTTTTATCCCCTAAACCTAACAAGATAGAACCCAAAATATTCGCATAGAAGGTTTTTGCTCTAATTAAAAGACCAGTCTTAAGGGTGGCTAGGTGGTGCAGTGAATAGTGCACTAACCCTGGAGTCAGGAGGACCTGAGTTCAAATCTAGCCTCAGACACTTGACACACTTATTAGCCATGTGACTTTGGGCAAGTCACTTAACCCCAATTGCCCTCCAAAAAGCAAAAAAAATGACCAATCTGAGATCATAGAATATTAAAGCTGGAATAGACTTTAACATCTGTGAACTCTTCTACAGCCCTGTCATTTCACAGATGAAGAAATGCAAGCCAAAGAAGTAAAACTACTTTGTTAGCAGCTTGGACACCGATGTGCCTCGGGTAGCATGAATTTCAGATGTCTACATGGATGGCCATGAGTCAGTCTTCCTTTGAGTCATGTTTAGTCACTTGGCCAATTCCACAGTAGGCATTTGATCAGAAAGAAACACTTGTGAGTACTAAGTATCACAGTTACATTTGTTATTCAGCACAGCAAATAGGAACAATACCTACCCACCAATGGAACCAAGATAATATGAAAATCACTGGAGTGGAGTTAAGCCTTGTTGGTTACCCTGAAGGATTCTTCCAGTTTAGGAGCCCAGAGTCTAAATTACCTTATCAGACTTACTTTGTGGTCATACTGTTGTACCAGCCTGACCCATTTTTGGCAGCCCTTAGCAATCTTCTCTTTTTCCTTCCCTTGTATAAAGTGTATGTTCTGTGCCCAGAGTCTGGGACATTGGTCGCTTGCCCAGGAACTGGGTGGTCTTGTCAGTAGCCCCAGAGTGATGGTGTTTAATTGTGGAATCTGACATGTCTGTCTGTTCTGTCAAGGGTGTGAGGTCAAATGGCAGCACTTTTTTTTTTTACATAGTAGGAACAGCTAGCACAGATTGGCTGTCTGAGATGGGACTTGGCTCCAAGATCGCTGTGTTGGAATTTAAACTGAAATCATACATTTCACATGGACATGGGGAGAAAAAAAAGAGGCGGCAAATGATGGCCGACACCTTTGACTGGGGTCAACACATTCATGGTATCGCTGGCCTTGGAACCCAAGTGTCCTGATTCCAAGTCCATTGTTTTCTTTGTCTTTTACATTGCACCATATTGATTTATACCATATTGGACTCAGAGTGGTTACGCACATGAAAAAACACGTTTAAAAATATGTTTACATGCACACATATACAAATCTCCATTAATTCACCAGCCAGCCAATAAGATCATTTGCACTTTACATCTCTCTAAAGTCACCTTTGGAATTAGTGTGCTATTTTAGCTGTACTGTCTTTGTCTTGCCTAAGGATACCTCTGAGGCAGCCTTACACATGCTTACCACTTAATAGAAAGGTATTTAAAGCAGCAAAACCATTCAAGAGGTTTTCCTTAAGGAATTCCAGTGTTCTAAAAAGTTACTTCTGAAGAGTACATTTTATTTTGCTTAGTTTGGGGTAAAGCATATATAGACTGCTAATTTACTTAAGAATAACCTGAATGCTAGATGATAAATATCTTTAGGAGTAATCACAAACTCAAGGTTGAAAAAGACATTCAGAAATCATCCAGTCTGACATCTTCATTTTACAGAGAAGGAAACTGAGATCCAAAGAAGCTAAGGAATTGACCCTAGAGCACATAGATAAGAAACAACAGAGCAGAGTTTTGAACCTAGGTCTTTTGGCTCCAAATTAGTGCTTTACCCAGTATAGAGTTGGCTACCTAGCGGATACAGTGCCCTGGGCTTGGAGTCAGGAAGATGTGAGTTCAAATCCAATCTCATATACCTACTAGCCATGTGACATCTGGGCAATTAACTTAACCTCTTTGTTTCAGTTTCCTCAACTATAAAGTGAGGGTAACAGCAGTACTTACCTTGCAGGGTTGTTTTGAGGATCAATTGAAATAATATTGTGAAACAGTACAGAGCCTGGCACATAGTTCAGACGTTGTTGTGGGCAGCTGGGCGGTCCAGTGGATAGAATGCCTGGAGTCAGAAAGACTCCTCTTCCAGAGTTCAATTCTGGCATCAGACACTAGCTGTGTGACAGGGCAAATCATTTAATTCTGTTTGCCTCAGTTTCCTCATCTGCAAAATGAATTAGAGAAGGAAATAGCAAATCACTCCAATTATCTTTGCCAAGAAAACTCCAAATGGGGTCACAAAGAGTCAGACATGACTGAAAAAAAAACATAGTGCATACAGTAGGCACTATATAAATGCTTGTTCCTTTCCATATACCAAACTGATAGCTTGATTATTTTTATTACTTTTTCATGTTCTGTGTCGTTGTTTAATGTTAAGGTAAAAGGCATAAAGGTATATACATTGCAAGATATCCAGTTTCCTGAAATGTGTGTAAGATATCCATCCTTGGATTTAGGAAGACTTCAATTCCTGCCTCTGACATGTGTCCATTGGCAATTTGCTCTAGCTGTCACTAATTCAGGGAACTAAATCTAAAAGTTACAGTTACGTTTCTAAACTGTATCCATGGGTGGGTGTTTCCATCCTAGGAGTCCCTCACATAGATGAAATCATAAATTTGAACCAAAAATAATACATAATTCTACTTATTTATATGTGTGAATGTATGTATGTATCAATCAATAGGCATTTATTAGGTGCTTGTTGTATACTAGAATGGGGTTACAAAGAAAGACAAAAACAAAGAGGCTCTCTTCTCAAAGAACTTGTGTTCTAATGGGGAACAGGTCAAAAGGGGAAAGGAAGAGAAGAATCATTTATTAAACTCCTGCTATGTGTTGGGCATTGCACTTTATAGATATTAGCTCATATTACCATGAGAGAGACAACACACACACATACACACACACACACACACACATATACAAGGTAGATCCAAAGTAATCTTTAGAGGGCGTGTCTCTAGCAGCTGGTAGGACCAGAAAAGGCATCCTTATGAGAATGTAGCATTTGAAAAAAAGATATTTAGGTAGGCTCACACATATACATACACACATATAAACATTCACGTGTAGCTTCTGTGAAAAGAGCTCTAAGTGACTTCTGAAGGTCATTTGATTTGCCAGGGATGCAAAAGCAAAAAGCTGGAGGAGGGACATTAAAACACCAATACTGGAGGAAAACAGACATTCTAAAAGCAGGAAATAGTAAGAGATAAATAATATAAGTAAGAACAGGAAAATGCAGAAATCTGGCCTTATATTAGGTATGTCCCTTATATTAAACACCAGGACCACACCTGGGCCATAGCTCTCTTTTTAGAAATACTTCTTGAAGAACATGGTTTGGCCTATAAATGAATCAATTTGTGGAATGACAAAATGTACTGTGCAAGAATTTTAGTACACATGTAATCAGTAAGAAGCTTTAATAAAAGAAAAATTGTCTACATG
>JAQQSW010019812.1:0-10976 GCA_028646575.1 Pseudocheirus occidentalis
TATGTGTGTACATGTATACATAGAGGGCACAAGATGGGGTGAATAGGAAGGTATGATATCTAAAAAATAAAATTAAGGGATGAGAGAGGAATATATTGGGAGGAGAAAGGGAGAGATAGAATAGGGTAAATTGTCTCATATAAAAGAGGCAGAAGAAAACTGTTATAATGGAGGGGAAGAGAAGGAAGGTGAAAGGGAATAGGACAACCTTACTTTCATTGAATTTGGCTTAAGGAGAGAATAATATACACATTCAATTGGGTATCTTATCCTACAGGAAAGTAGGAAGAAGGGGGATGATAGAAGGGAGGGCAGATTGGAGGAGAAGGTAGTTAGAAGCAAACACTTTTGAAAAGGGACTTGGTAAAAGGAGGAAATAGAATAAGTGGGGGGGATGGGGTGGCTGATTTGTTCCTATCCTACACTCACACTGGCTGGTCTGGGTGGTTTCCCAGAGAAGTGACCACCAAGCAACAACTCACTCAACATTCCTAAGGGGAAATCTGTTGTGGGGAGGGGACACTAATGCTGCTCTCCACTGAAGGTCCTTACTCCCCACCAGTGTGTTTCCCATTTAAACAAAGAAGTCACAATAACCTCTTAAACATGAAACATTTACTGAATGAGAAGATCAAAGCAATAATAAATACAGCATAACATTTACGCAGTGTAAAGCCAAGCACCAGCAGATTCCCAAAAGAATGCTACTATGAACAGCTTTTAAGATTCAGGTTACACAGTAATAGTGAACACTCTGTTTATTCCATTACAAATCAAGATTCAGTACAATATTCACAATATAATATTCTCAATATTACGTCTTATTACAGAAAGTCACAATATAGTGTTCGTAACAGCTTAACATTAGAATGGCCACGTAGTTTTCACTACAGTGCCCACAATATTTAGAACAAGGAACAAAAGAAGAATCACCTGGTTTCCCTAAGGGGGAAACCCTTCTCACTTAATCATTCAATCAATCAATTCACAATATAGCAATCTTCCACTCATAGGGCAAACATTAACTTAATCAGTCACTCATCCAGCAGTCAGTCACTAAGCTAGATTCCCAATTATGAAATATCATTAGTCACTAACACAGTCATTAGAAAACCACACAAACTTTTCACCCCTTGGTTTCCAGCAAACCTCTGTTTAGTCCAAGGGGAGGCCTTTTCTTCATCTTGACTCTAGGTGGTCTCTCTGATTCCCTGGATCCCCTTTCTTGGTTCTAGCTCCCTCCTGAATCTGCCAAACAATCACCTGGATTCAGAAGCAGACAGCTGCCAGGTTTTCGTCCAGTCCTCAGGGCAATCCCTGGCACACACTGAAGCTCACAGGGTTCAGCACTTCTCAAACCCTTCACCACTTCTCTTGCCTGGAACTCATAGATCAGCCAGGCCTTGAATAAAGTCTTATCCTGGTCATGCTTCTTTCGTCTTCTAGCAGTTCAGCTGGCTCTAGGACCCAGAGGGAATACTGGCCTTCTGTTTGGCCTTCACCAGATTCTGGTCTCAGGAAAATTCCAATTCAGTTCTCAGTCAGCTTCCAGATATTGGGAGAGAAATGCACCCCCTCCCTCTCAGCTGGCTTCAGTCTCCATGAATCTTCCTTCATGAGGAGCAATATTCCAATTCTCTCTCTCTGTCTCTAGAATTCTTCTTTATACACAGCACTGGCCTCCTGTCTCAGGCAATAGCCTTCTTCCACATCAACAGGGGAGTTCATGCCTTCTCAACAATGGACAGGGTTCACACGTTCCATACTTAGCCCTAAGTTACTAAGTGCCAAGTATCTGATAAACTGATTACTATTATACACAGTAGTTAGCAAAAGCAAGAATAATCAAAGTATGAATCCACTCTTAAGTCTAGGCCACACTCTCTTACCAATGTACACACAGTGTGTAGGGGACAGGAGACACACATTCACAGAAACCTAGCCATGAGGTACATGAGAAGTGAAACTCACGTGCATGGGGTAAGTCAAGACTTGATGGCAGATCTGGATATTGGTGGTTTCTTCTAGGATACTATACTGTTTATTACCTGTTCTTGAGCCTCTCTGTTCTCTTACTTTTCTGCTACTCAGAGGCACCTGGTTCAGCATACCCAGCTCAGGGTCTAGAGTCAGGAAGAACTCAGTTCAAATCTGGCCTCAGACACTTACTAGTTGGGTGACCCTAGGTAAGTCACTTAATCCTCAGTTTCCTCAATCACAAAATGGGGATAATAGTAGCACCTACATCCCAGAGTCCTTAGGAGGATCAAATAGCTTAACATCATACCTAGCAACCTAGTAGACACTTAAATGATTGCTCCTTTTCCTTACCCCAACCTTTCAAGAAGTGTTAAGCTTTTTTAGTAAATAGTATCACATTCTTTTTTGTGAAACAGCAGCCCCAACCACAGAGTCTGTAGCTTCTAGGTCTGGGTCCTAGGCTTGGGGCTGAAGAAATTTTTAGCTGTTTCCATGACAAGCTACACCCTCAAGCATGAGCAGTACAGAGATCCTTAGTTCATCTCTCTGGGGTTCTGGGGAGTTTCTCTATATCAAGTCTGGCAGAGGAGTAGACAGCAATGCAGTCAGTATCCTGAAGGGTTTTCCTGGGGCTCAGGCTATAGAAGGCAGGCACTAAAAGGTGATCCCAGGCCAGCTCCAGTTTTCTTCCAATCAACTCCCAGAGCGCCTACTTGGTTTTTCTGTCTTCCTTCCACCAGCCCTTAAATACTGGAGGGTGCTAAAGTACAGTGACTGGTACACAGTAGGTTTTTTACTCCATTTGACTTGATGTCACAGTAAGAGGGCTCAGCTTCTTCCAAAAAAAATTACAAGGCTTCATTCAGTCCACTCTCTCAGAAATTCCCCACTTAAGCAGCTGCCTTCTTCATCTTCTGATTCTGGTCCACTCAGCTTCTTTGAGGCAGTCCGTGCTGTGAAATTTCCTCTTGAGGCAAAAGCTATGTCGTCTTCTTCTTCTGACTTTTCCCTTCTCACCTTAGTAGTGACCCATCTCTTATTCCAGTTGAAGAACCCAAAGTCCACAGCTCTATGAGGCATCATATGAACAAAAAGTAATTTTCCCAGAGTCCCCAGACAGTTCTTCAATTTAGAATTCCTCAGTGATCTTCTTCAAAACCTTGAAAACAGGCATATGGAAATGAACTGATGGACCACAATGCCTTTCAGCCATCTTTGCCTTTAATTAGGGCTTTTGCCTGTGAAAGACTGTTTTTTTTTTCTCAGAACATTGCATCTTTGCCTCGAGTACTTTTATCTGATGAGTTGTAATTCTTCTCAAGTATATTTTATCTGTGTTCCACACTCAGATTTTTTTCCTGCTTAGTATAGTGCTTGGCATAAATTAAGTATTTAATAAATGCCTTGTTGCCTTTCTTCACTCTTTCAGAAACCAAAATATCCACATAACCAGAGCACAGTACCTTATGCTTTTACTGAGAAAAAAAAGTCATTCTCCATGAGCTCCCCCCTTTTTCCATTCTCTTCATCTCAAGACCCCTTGACATCATCTCTCATTCTTTATCAAACCATCGCTGATAAAGAGGTGGCTCTTGTTCTTGCCAAAGACAACCCCTCTACATATGCCCTTGATCCTCTCCCCTTGTACCTTCTCCAACCAACTGCATTTTCAATCATCTCCCTCTTTGTCAACTCTTTGACATCTTCCAATCAATTGGCTTCATCTCTTCTGCTTCCAAATATATCCAAATCTTTGTCATCCTTAAAAAAGTCTTCACTATGCCCTACCCATACCATCAAGATATAATTCTATATCTCTCCTTCCATTCTCAGCCAAATTCCTTTAAATAGCTATTTTTCTCTTTCCAATTCCTCTCCATTCACTTCCAAACTTTACAATCTGGATTCCAATATCATCACTTAACTGAAACTGCTTCCTCCAAAGTCACCAGGGATCTCTTGATTGCCAAATCTATGGATTTTTCTCAGGTGTCATCTTTCTGGGCTTATCTGTTGCATCTGATGTCTGACCATCCTCTACTGCTCTCTGAGTTTTCATAATACCACTTCATCATGGTACCCGTCTGACCAATCTTTCTCCTTTGCTGGCTCATCATCCACATGGTAACCTCAGGCTTTGTTTTAGATCCTCTTCTTTTCTCCATCTATATTCTCTCTCGTGGTAATCTCATCAGTGATCTTTGCTTTAACTACATCATCTCTATGTAGGTGACTCCCTGATCCATACATGCAACCCCAGGCTCTCCCCTGAGCTTCAGTCTTGCATCTCTGATTGCCTACTGGACATTTCCAACTGGATGAACTGGAGACATGTCTAATGGAATTATCTTTCCCCCTAAGCTTTCCTCAATTCCAGACTTCCCTGTTTTTGACAAAGGCACCACTGTCTTTCTAGTGTCTCAGGTGCACAATCTTGGCATTCTCCTAGAATCCTTATTTTCCCTCACCCCTCAGAGCCAATCAGTTGTTAAATCTTTCTGATTCTACCTTCACAATGTTCTTCTTGTGTGACTCCTTCTCTCCACTAACACAACTACTCCTTTAAATCAGGCCCAAGTCACCATTCACTTGGATTTGTACAGCAGCCTTCTAACTAGTCTCCCTGTTTCAAGGCTTCTAGCACTACAGAACTTCCTACACATTGCTGCCAATACAATTTTCCTTAAATGCAAATCTGATCATGTGCCTTCCCTATTCAATCAACTCCCTATTACCTCTAGAATAAAGTATAAACTTTTTAGTTTTTAAAGCTCTGTACAACCTGGCCTCAATCTATCTTTCCATCCTCATTGAACATTATTCCCTCTCTTACACTCAAGTGATATCTCTGTTCCTTGTCAGATACTCCATCTACCATCTCCATTCCTTTGCATTGACCCTCATGCTTAGAATGTACTCCCTAGAATCCTCTTTTTAAAGCTCAGGTACCACCTTCAGCATGAAGCCTTTCCTGGTTCTCCTAACTGCCAATGCCCTCCCTCCCAAATGATCTCGTATTTAACCACCCTGTATATTGTTGTATTTATTTATATTATTTATTATTATCATCATTAGTTTACATTATTGTTTTTAACTTTATATTTATTAATTTTTAAACTTTATATTTATGTTCTCTATATTTTTATATTTGTTTCTCTTGACCATTATAATGTGAGCTCATGGCTCCCTGCCTGGTGAGTAGGGACTGTTTCATTCTTTGTACTTGTATCCTCATTAATGTAACTCTTCATCTTAACCCCCAAATCCATAATTCTTCTGAATCTCCCTATTTCTATTTAGGGCAATACCATCCTAGCAGTCTCCTAGGTTGCCAGTCTTGTTGTTACCATTGACTTCTCACTGCTAAGCCAAAACATTTTCTTTTTCTTAAAACAGTGCCTAAAGAATAGTGGCTATTGACTGGCTCACTGGCATTCTCAGCCAGCTACAAAGTTAGCTTCCACAGATACAGTGTTACTGCAAAGGCTTTCTAATGAGACCCCCTACCTACCTCAAGTCTCTTACCACTCCAATCTATTCTCCAAAGTTATCAAAGGGATTTTTCTTAATATGTCTTAATATGTCATTTCCCTGCTCTGTCAGCTCTAATGTACTGCAAGTCATGTTAGCATGTCCTTGATGTCATGGTCCTCTGGGAGAATGAAGAACGAACAAAAAAGAGGAAAAAGACCCATATGTATATATTATTTATGACAGCTCTTTTTGTGGTGACAAAGAACCAAAATCTGAGAAGACATTCTTCAATTGGGGAAAGGCTAAAGAAGTTATTGGGCAGCTACGTGGTACAGTAGGAAGTGTGCTGGGCCTTGAGTCAGGAAGAATCATCTTCCTGAGTTCAAATCTGGCCCCAGACACATTCGTTGTGTGACCCTGGGCAAGTCATTTAAGTCTGTTTGCCTCAGTTTCCTCATCTGTAAAATGAGCTGGAGAAGGAAATGCCAAACCACTCCAGTATCTTTGCCAAGAGAACCCAAAATAGGGTTATGAAGAGCTGGACACAACCAAAAAACAACTGAATAACCATAAAAAGAAGTGATAGTGGATGCTATGATGGAATGCCATTGTATTATCATTGTTGGTCCTTCATCTTCAAAGATCAATAACATCATGATGTTGGGTTAAAATAGTGGCTTATGGATGATGTCTTGACTTGTGCATGACTTGGATTTAAGTGAGGCAGAGCTGCACAAAGTCGTCAGCCACACTCTCTCTTCCAGTCACTGAAGTCCAACGGCAAGACCAAAGTCAGGAAGACCGGCTATAGGCCAGTGGATGACCTCAATGTTTTCAATGTCTGATCAAGTGCTCTAAGTGCTCCACAGCACCTGTTTCAGCCATTTTCACGACCACATGTTTCACATACCTCCTAACTCATCTATGGGTTTGAGACTCATGGGTTACCCTTATCTTGGTTTAGCCCATCTGCAGGGAAGGTTTTACCAGGACGTGGTCAGAGTGTGTGCTACAGCTTCTCAGAGCCACAGGTGAGAAGTAGGTGACAGATGAATATCAAAGGTGGGTGAGGAACCCTGAAAAGCTGGGGTGGGCATGCCCTCACACCAGAAGCACCAGCCCTTCACCAGCACCTCATATACAGGTGCCCAAATGGGCTATAAGGACAAGAGAAAAGGACACTTCAGGAAAACCTACATGAACTGCTGCCAAGTGACATGAGCAGAACCAGGAGAGCAGTTTATACAAGGACAATATTATAAAGAATAACAACTCAGAGACACTGTAGAACTCTGTTCAGTAGAATAATCAAGCTACAGTTCAAAGGATTGAAAATAAAACAGTCCACACATTACCTCACACCAGAGAAGCATCCAGAATGAGAAAGACATTTTCTGGACATGACCAATGCAGGAATTTGTTTTGCCAAAAACTATATATCATTTGCTCCATGAGCTTTACTTTGTTTTTCATTTGGCAGTAGGAGAAAAGGGTAGAGAGGTAGGAAAGAGAAAAAGATAGTTTGGATTAATTGAAGAAATTCAATTTAACTTTAAAATCTTTCTCTCTCTCTTTCTCTCTCTCTCTCACTCTCTCTCTCTCTTTCCCTCTCTCTCTCTCTCTATATATATATAAAATATATATACATATATATGATGGCTAGGTGGCATAGTGAATAGAGCACCAGCCCTGGAGTCAAGAGGACCTGAGTTCTCATGCGGCCTCAGATACTTGGCACACTTACTAGCTGTGTAACCTTGGGTATGTCACTTAACCCCAAGTGCCCTGCCTTCCCCCTTCCAGAAAAAAAAAAAATATATATATATATATATATACACTACTGTTTTGTTTTTAAAGCCCTTCACAACCCTGCCCCAACCTACCTTTTTACTCTTATCATAAATGACTTTCCTTCCTATACTCTAGGATGATCTTGCTTTTCCTCACCCATGAAAATTTGTCTCCAATCTCCTCCCATCCCTCTTCTTGGAAACAGCTTTCAGCCATGCCTACAATGAATGCTTTCCTTCCTCCCCTCCCCTCACTGAAACCCTTACTTCCTTGAAGACACAGAACACCTTTTTACATGAAACTTTTCCTGATCTCTGCAGCTGCTACTGCCCTTCCCTCCCTCCTTAAACTAACTTGTATTTATCCTAGATGTACTGACAATGTATTTGTATAGCAGTAGTAGAGTGGCAAAGAGACCAGAGTGGTTCTGCAACTTTTATTTCCCAGCCTCCCCTCTTGCCTGCTCTGTCCCTCCAGCCCATCCTCTCACCCTACCCTCCCTTATCAGTGACTGATCACCTTGGTGAGTTTTCTGGTATAAACATGTTCTGTTCAGGAAAGTTGTAACTCAAGGATCTATAGCTCTTTAGAAATTTTTCCTTTGGTTAGCAGTGTCTATAAAGACAAAGTCAGCTTTTTTAAAAAAAAACAAATAAGTTCACAGGTTTTCCTAATAAACAGAAGAAAAAAGACTTCAGGTTTTTAAGGCAACCTGAGGCATTCGAAGGGGAAAAGAGATACAGAATTTCCACTTTGGGGTCTATAGTAAAGGGAAAGTGAGTTAAGGAGGGACTAGAGAGAAAAAGGATAGGGGAAGGTATGAGAGAGGAAAGGAAGGTAGAAGAGAAGAAAAAGGAGAAACCGGACATTGGAAAGAAGGGAGACAAATTAGAAGGTAATTATAGGACCACAAATGAGAGGTACAAGGAACCACATTTGGCTGTGACATGGTGAGTAGAGATGCCACTCTGACACCATCACAGCATCTGTCACCAAAGCCTCCTTCTAAGTCTCAGCTCTGATCCTTGTGGTGGCTGCCTCATTCATGCTCTGGCCCTCCCAGCTCCATGTGGCCTTCTCTCCTCTAGCCCTGTAGGGTAGATATCCCTGGAAGGTAGTTTCTACCTCCTCCAGCTTGAGGCTGAGCTGCAATCCTTAGCTGGGATATTGTTTTGTTCTTTCAGGATGAACATAGACCTTTAGCCTAGAAATGATACAAGCCTCCCAAGTACTGCTCCCTTGGGATCTCAGGTCTGAGGCCTGGCACCTCCCAAAGGTGGTGGGAGATCAGGGTCATCTCAGCAAGCTAAGGTCCTTGAGAAGGCAGATTATGGAGGAAATGCAACGATGGTAAAATCAGAAATCCTTAGAAACAGATTGGATGTGGAAGGTTAAAGAGTGGGGAATCAAGGATGATACCAGGATTGAGTTACTGGAAGACTGGTGGTTCCCTCAACAGTAATAGGGAAATTAGGAAGAGCAGAGGGTTTAGGAGGAAAATTTCTTCAGTTCTGAACATTTTGAGTTTATGATTTCTACTGGAAATCCAGTTCAAGGGGTCCAAAAGGCAGCTGGAGATGGGAGACTGCTGGTCAGCAGACACATTAAGGCTGCATAAGCAGATCTGAGAACTATCAGCATAGAGATGATTACTGAGGAGAGGATTCTGGGAAGATGTTATAGTAGGTCAGAAAATCCCAAGCTCTCAAGATTTTCCTTCACAAAAGAGAAAAAACAGTGGCTCAGGGCAAACACAGAGTGGTGAAAAATAAACAAGAGAAGGGGCAGAACAGGGGTCCTTCTGGGACAATCAGAGATGATCTGAAGAAAAATCCCATAGGAGGTTTAGTTCCTGTGAAGAGCAAACGCCTCTAGGTTAAGTACACTTAAACAATGAGCAGCAAACCCTGGCATTAGCAGGGTTGGAAGGCTGCTTTGGCCCCAGCTGCAGGAGCTTCTACCCCTGGGACAGCGGGGGAGCTGGGCATCTGAGCTAAAGAAGATCTGCTGACAAGGAACACCAAACCCAGCTGGGCTGTGGGGAGCAGCAGGACAAGAAGGAACCAGCACATTCCCAGCGAGTGCAGAAGCAGTGAAGAGGGGGTGCCATTGGCTGTGGATGCTTATAGGAGGCTCATTTTGGTTCAAGGTCAAAGAGGAGAACTAAAGGAGGATTTGAGGTCAGAGGGTCCCCCCCATTCTCCAGGAGTAGAGGTGATTACAAAAATTAAGCTATTACACCCCCCACAAAATGCACAGGCAAAGGAGAAAAAAATCCAACCACAGAGAATTACTATGGGAATAGAGAAGACCAGTGTTTGTCTTCAGAGAAGGATAGTGCAGCAAATAAGTCTTCTTCTACCCCAAAGAGTAATGTCAATAAGAATTTGTAGAAGAACTTTAAAAAATAAAATGAGAAAGGTTGAGGAAAAACAAAACAAAAGAAAAAATAAGAACAATCCAAGAAAAACAAGAAGATTATAAAAAGAAAGTCAGCCAATTAGAAAAGGAGATCCAGAATATTAAGGAAGAAAATGCCTTCTTGAAACTCAGAATTGGGCAAGGGGAAGCCAGAGAAGTTATAAGAGATCAAGAAATAATAAAACAATATATAAGAAAAGAAAAAATAGAAGAGAATGTGAAACATCTCACAAGAAAAACAACTGATCTGGACAACAGATCTAGAAGAAAAAACATAAGGATAATTGTATTACCTCAAAGCTATGATCAAAAAAATAATCTTGATATAATAATACAAGAAGTAATGAAATGAAATTGTTCTGAAGCATTAGAACAAGAAGGGAAAGAAGAAATAGGAAAAAAAATCCACTAATCACCACCTGAAAGAGATCCTAGGAGGAAAACCCACAGGAATACTATATTCAAATTCCAAAACCCCCAGCTCAGGGATAATATATTATAAGCAACTATGGTGGTGCCACAATTAGAATCACATAAGACCTAGCAGCAGCAACACTAAAATACCACAGGTCTTGGAACACTATATGTAACAAAGAGCAAAAGAACTGACTGAAAATATACCCTGCAAAACTAAGCATAATCCTAAATGAAAAAAAAAGGATATTTAATGAATTGTCAGACTTTTAGAACTTTGTTTAGAAAAAAACAAAACAAAATCCTGAACTTAATAGAAGATTTGACATACAAGAGCCAAGAAAAACATGAGGTACATACCAAAGACCAACTACAAGGGATTCAATAAAGGTGAACTTTACTTTTTATGTATGTAAAATGAAAAATGTATGTCTAAGATTATTATTAGTAATGGGATAATTCACAAGAAAGACTGGGGTAGACCTGAGCATGAAATGACTTCAAAAAGTGAGACCATTCAGGAGCAGCTAAAAAGAATAATTATCATATACAAGTGAGGTGTGAGAGGAAGAAATGATACACAGGAATTAGATGGGGCAGGTTCTCATAACCTACTTTCACTGGGAATGGATTCAAGAGGGAACAATACATATATATCTTAGAAGAGTATAAAAGTCTAAATTTAGAAAGAAAATGCTAAGGGGACAGAGAGGGGGAAGAGGCTAAGGGATGGATCTTTAGAGGGAGGGTGAGGGAATAGGTTAAAGGGGGATATAGATGTTGAATTTATGATGTTTAGATGAATGGGAATGGGAGGATCAGGGAAGGATCCTTGGGAGGATAAGGGAGGGATCCTTGGGAGGATAAGGGAGGGATCTTTAGAGGGGAGGGTGAGG
>JAQQSW010019813.1:0-10975 GCA_028646575.1 Pseudocheirus occidentalis
GTACTTAGCACCTTGTTTCAAGTTCATGATTGTATCAAGTATTAAGATCCAGAACTTGTGAAACCCACAGTAGGAGAAAGTTGCTTATGTAACAGGAAGGGGCAGAACAGGGAGGAACTAATACTATATATAAGGAAAATCCCAAGTTAGAGAGCCAGAAATTTGTAGAACTGGATTGAGAATTGCTGAGAGAGAACTGCTAGGATCCTGAGAACTTCTGAGAACTGCTATGAATTGAGAACTGCTGGGAGCTGGAACTTCTGAGAACCAGCCAGAATTGCTCGGAATGACAATTGCTGGGAGCCAAAACTTCTGAGAATGAGCAGCATGGAGGCTGAAGAGCTACTGTGAGTGATTAGAGAAGGAGCCTGTTTTGTTTTGAAGGCTTGGGAATGTGGGTGTTCACTGCATTGACTATGTGTACCCGTTTCATGGTTACTGTAATGACTTTGACTTTCTGGTTTGGGAACTCGGTTTCCTGGTATTTGAATGAGTAAATGCCTTGTTTCTCTCCTCCATGTGGAGGGCCTGTTACATTTTGTAATTTACAACTACACAAGCATATTCATAGTTGCTGTAGGTGCTGTGAATATCATGTTGCTGGTACACCTAGTCATGCAGGTTTGCAACTGTGGCGATATTCTTGTTTCACTCATCCCTTATTTCCAATGGATTGTCATTTTCTTGTCATTTCTATCTCCACAATATCTCTTGTATTTGTTCTCTTCTCTATACTCACTTGGCCACTACCCTAGTTCAGTCCCTCAACACATCTTGCCTAGACTATTGCAGGAGGCTTCTGATTGGTTTCCTGTCTCCAGTCTTTTCTCATCCTCCTAAACCATCCTAAAAATAACTGCCAAAGTGATTTTCCTAAAGCACATATCACTCCCCTACTCAATAAACACCAATGGCTCTAACATCAATTATAGGTTTTCCCACTGAGCTTTTAAAAGACCTTCCCCACCTGAACCCAACCTAACTTTCAACCTTATCTTATTTCCTTTCCTTTAACCTTCAGGTCAGCAAAACCAGCCTTCCAACTGTCCTTCACACACAACCCTATAGCTCCCCTCTCCTGTCCTTTTCACTATCTGTCCTCTGTACCTAAAATATACTCCTGTTGTTGTTGAGTCATTTCACTCATGTGTGACTCTCCATGACCCCATTTAGGGTTTCTTTGGTAAAGATACTGTAGTAATTTTCCATTTCCTTTTCCAGGTCATTTTAGAAATGAGGAAACTGAGGCAAACAGGGTTAAGTGATTTGCCCAGAATTACACAGCTAGTTAATGTCTGAGACCAGATTTTAACTCAGGTCTTCCTGATCCCCAGCCTGGCACTCTATCCACTGCACCATCTAGCTGCCCATATACACTCCTACTTCATCTTAGAAACCCTTGTTTCCTTCAAAATTCTGCTCAAGCTATAAGTTCTCACTGATCCCTCTTCCCCTTTCACAGATAGTGCTCTTTCCCCCACAAAAAAACTCACCCCGCATTTATTTTGTGTCTATTTCATCTATCTTTATGCATATATTACTTCCCTAATAAGATATAAAGTTTCTTGAGGGCAAGAACTATTACATTTTTGTCATTGTATGCTGCCTGGTATTTAAGTAGGCATTTGGTTAATTGCTTACTGTTGATTATAGCAGTATTTTGTTGGGTTGATATGAACCAGAAGAGCAGGGAAATAGACTCCAGAAGAAAGGGAGTTTCAGCCTTGGAAGGGGCTTATTCTGGAAAGTGCTGAGAAGCTCACATTTATATAGTATGTTATAGTTTGCAGAGCACACACATTTTATCGCTGGTTCCTCACAGTAGCCCCCATAATGTAAGTGATATTATTATTCTTATTTTGTAAAAAAGTGTCTCTAAGAGTTTTAAGTGACTTGCTCAGGGACAAGTAGCTATTAAGTGTCTAAATCAAGATTGAATCCCAGGTCTTTCTAACTCAAATTTTAGTACCCTATTCACTGCCTCCCTCTATCTCTTTAAATATTCTATATTTGTGAACAAATTTAAAGGCTGTGTTTAAATTATGATCACAAATTAGAATGGATAAATGAAACAACCCAAGGGAATACAGAAGAGGAAGAGTCAAGTAAGTAAGGGCTGAGCCCAAGATTGAATGAGTTATGCTTTGGACAGGTAAAATATTTAGAGTTGGCAGGAAAGAGGAAGGGAATGAGAAGAAATGAGAGTTAAATGAGTGACAGCCACTTGCCTAGAGACCTGACTGTTTGTTTGGACCTTCACCCAACATGTGAGTTTTACACATGAAGACATGCAGAGTAGCAGAGAAGTACTGGAAGTGTCCAAGTGTTCACATAACCTCCATTACCATCCTCTTCTGATACTTCATTAAGGTAGAGAAATAACTCTGGGTTTCTCAAAGGTTAGGGCCAGCAACAGTAGGTCTTATGAAGCAATTGTAGCTAGGCAGTACAGTAGATAGAGTAAGGGACCCAGAGTCAAGAAGGCCTGAACACTAAACCCAGCTCCGACTTTTACTAGCTATGTGTGGCTGGGCAAATCACTTAGGACCAGCACTGGAGATGGGCACGGATTAAGAACAATATTGATTCTGTTTCACATTGTGTTGTTCAGACCATATCCAAAGAACCACTTTTTTCTAGGTTTCGCCTTTTAAGAGAAGCACTGCCAGAACAAAAGGAGGAGGCTGGAAATCATAGGAAATAAGACAAAGACTTATTAACCTGATAAATAAAAGGCCTAAGGAATATAGAATTAGAGCTAGGAAGAAGCTTGAAAATCATATGATACAACTCTTTCATTTTACAGCTAAGGAAATTAAGGCCTGGACAGATTAAGTGCTTTGCCTAGAGACATACAAACTAACAGAGAACCAAAGAAACTTTGATTGGGTCCAGTTTTCTTTCCATAAAACACATCATTTCCGTGGAGTCTGATTATATGTATTTGTCACAATGGTGACAAAAGAACTTTTTTTTCAGGTCAGTTTTTCTCAAGCGAGAAAAATGCTGGTTAACTGAAAAAAATAAACTAAAATTTAATTTAAACCAAATGAGATAATAGGTCTTAGGAAATTAGATTAAAATTAAATTGTGAGCTCCTTGAGGGTAAGAACTGTTTTCTGCCTCTTTTTGTATCCTCAGCGTTTAGCACAGTGCCTGGAACCAGGCAGGTGTTTAGTAAATGTTTATTGATTGATTGAAGAGGAATTCAAAACATGTTTTGAGCAATGACAGCATTGTTGAAATAAGCACAAGACCTCTCAGTGTGGTTGTTTTGTATTTGGAAGACCTTGATTCTCATTCCCAGCTCCAACATTTACTAAACTGAATACAGCAGCTAGCTCTGCTTTCCATTCGAAACAAACTTCTGTAGGGAAAAGACTTATTGAGAGGATTTGAAAATAAACTAGGGATCCAATATGTCAGTTTCAATAGATTAACTCGGCCTGCATATAGCTTTCCAATCTCAAATAATGCAAAAAGCACCAGTCTGGAAGTCAGGCAATTACAGTTCTAATCCCAGCTCTACCACTATACTAGTTGGCTTACTTCGTATTATTTAGCACAGTGCTGGGCACATAGTAGGTGTTTATTAGATGTTTATCAACTGACTTTTCCAAATCACTGAGCCCTTTGCTGTCCTCTTCTATACAAGATTATTGTTGAGTCATTTCAGCAAGGTCTGACCTTTCCTTATGAAGTGATTTAGGCTCTGGGAACCCACTTGAATCTTTCTTGATGAGACATTTGCCTGAGGCCATAAACCTTTCATTGTTGCTAGGCCCAAATCTCTGTTACTCTTAACCTAGCTTAGCCCTCCATAGTCCAGTTACTTCCTACCCTTGATCCTATCAAAATGTCTATACCCAAATCTGTTGCCCTTATTCTAGCCTATTCTTCCATAGCCTGTCTTCTCCAGGTAGCCTTCAGTTGCTTCCCACCCTTAATCCCATTCCTGAAATCTGACCTCAGTCCTGGTCAAGATCGTCCTTAGACTCATCCCCAAACCTTCCCCTAACCCCTTCTCTAGACCACCCCAAAACCCTCCCACAATTTTTCTGTATTTAAGATCCATCTTGCCTCCATGAAGGTGCTAAGAATTCAACCTAGCACGGACTCACGCTGTGTCAGATTGTTCTGGCCTGCTTGTCCAATACAAACATCACAAACACTTAGGCTCCTTAAGAGTTTACCCATAATGGCAAATCTTTAATAAACTTTGTTTTACTTTAGCAGAGAGAAGCCTTGAGTCAAATTCATTCCGCAGGAACCAGTGTGTCAGTATTTGGGGTTCTCAAACACCCTTAAGCCCTACGTCCATTTGAGGTTTTCTTTATAAAGATAGCAGAGTGGTTTGCCTTTTCCTTCTCCAGTTCATTTTGAGTGGGATGTGAAAACTTCTCAGACTATGTCCTGGAATCTAGTGGCAGGCTTGAGTTTCAATTTTACCCTTCCCCTTTCATTGCTGCTGTCAATCAACATTAAGTCCTTTTAGGAGTCTCCATTCCTTGTCTCCCTTCCCACTTGAGGCTGTAAGCTCCTGCTCCCACCCAGTGGGAAGGAGGGATAGTGGGGGTATGGGACCCAACGGAATTGGAGTTTAAAAACGCTACTTTGCCCCGTTTGGGGGCCTCCTCTCACTGATCTGTCATGGAGAGGACAGCCCTTTCCTGTGGGGGAAAAGAATAAATTTCCTGTTTTTATCCTAGAAACTTCTGTGTTTTTTATTAAGTTATGAATGGGATTTTTCATTCAACACAGATTTATGAGGAAACTGAGGCAAATAGGATTAAGTGATTTGCCCAAGGTCATACAGCTAGCAAGTGTCTGAGGCCAAATTTAAACTCAGAAAGATGAGTCTTCCTGACTCTGAGGTCATATTTAAACTCCTGACCAGGTGGTCTATCTCCACCAAGGTGCCCTCATCTATGTAATGAAGGGCTTCAATAAGGGGATCTTGAGGATCCCTTTCTGTGATTCCATCCTTCTTTAGACACAAACAAAAATCTACCAAACCTGCAAAAAGCTCTTACTTCTATTTTAATCTTACTGTGCTAGTTAACAATTTCATTAAATATAAAACTTCCCTTTCAAGATCCTTGAAAAACCTGTTACATAAATGTTGCATGTTTCTTCTCTTGCTTCTTCCCCAGTATTGCTCTAGATCCTAAAAATAGCCAAGCCCTAAGAAATGCTAGTTCAGTCTCCTTCTCTGGCTCACTCTTGTGCACCCATTAGGTTTAGAACAAAATGGGGACAGAGCACTTTCATTCTTACTTTGCCCTGACCTGGTCCATTCTCTTCTGTTCTCATAGAGCACTTTGAAAGAATTGAGATTAGTGCTCAGAGGAAATTATGTACTACCATGAAAATGGGACAATCATCTTTCCTTTCTGTTTTCCATTCACCCCACATGCCCCTGCTCTGCCTTTGCCTTTTTCCTTTGGCTCCACTGACTACATTTCTTGATGAAAGACCAAGCCTTAAACCCAATTCCCTCTGGAGCTCATAGATTGGACAAAAGATCCCTGCCCTCCTTGGGCAAAGTGAATATAAATACTAAACAGTAACTGTTTCTCTTTTGACCAGGAAGCTTGAGGGTGTTCCCCTCCCAGTCTGATTTTTTTTCTTTCTTGATTAAAGGAGCTACCCCCTTGATTACCTTCTTAAAGAGGCTTATTTACTGAATGGTCTTTACCTCATTCAAAGAGAGAACCCGAAAAGACTTTGGCCTACAAGGGCCAGGGTCTCCCAGTGCATCCTGGGTCATCTCCAGTCCTCCTGATGAATATCTGGCCACTGGACCCAGATGGCTCTGGAAGTAAAAATGAGACTGGTGCTCTTGCATAGCCCTCCCTCACTCAATTCTAAGTCAACTGCAAGTCATGTCATTATTTCCCTGATGTCATGATCCTCTTCAAGAAGGAAGGGTGCACACAATAACAATGACCTTCAGGCTGCTTCCCACCCTTGATCCCACCCTTAATCCCATTCTCTAGGTTCCCAGAGTCTGACCTTTAGTAACCCTAGTCCCATCAAGATCCTCCTTAGGCTCCTCCTCAAGACTCTCCCTAGACCCCTCCTCTCAGACCACCCCTAGATCCATCCCATAATCATTTTGTATGTAAGACCCATCCTGTTTCCATGAAGGTGCTCGGATTCCTTAAGAGTCTAGCCAATATGGCAAATCTTTAATAAACTTTGTTTTACTTTGGCAGAAAGAAGATTTGAGTCAAATTTAGTTGGGCTGGACCTGGTTTGTTGGTATTTTGGGGTCCCAAGCAACACCAAAATTCAGCATTTTCAACTGTAACCCTGACCACATATTTCATGGGAGTGAAAATTTAGACTGTACACAAAATGGTTTAGTGCCTCCCTACTATGCAGAGAATAAGAGTGAACCTGAGAACTGGGTTTAAGGTAAATTTAGGTGTGGATTTATTGATCAAGCATGTGACTACCTGAAGTATAAACTCAAATCAGGCAGTCCTGAATGGAGATACAAACAATGTTTGAAAAGGCTAAAACCACAAAAAGCACAAGCAGAGAGAGGAGCTAGCATAAGAAATGACCTACAGAAGCCAAAAATAGCCATTGGTTAGTTCTATAGCTCAGGGCTAATTTTGGAGTATGGTGCAAGGGTACAAGGGTGCAACCTTCCTGAGACAAGGGGGTCCCTCCAGAAACAGGGTGAAGGGTGAAGGTGGAGGGTTGTTGGGCAATGGGGAAGTGGAAAACAGTCAATTTCCCATAATAGACCAGGGTCATGTTCTGGGTGAAATGTGCGGGGACCCTACTTGGTCAGCTTCCCAGAACAGAGTGGTCCCTAGATAAGATAGACTTGTACCATACACCCTGGGACTGATCCTTGTACAGAATGCTGATTCAGGGGGAAGGTGGGGGCGGGTCAGGGGATCACGCCTTGGGCAATCTACCCAGAGCTATGCCTTAAGCTGTCTTGAAATAATCTTGCTATCACAGAGTTTTAGAACAGAGACAAAGACAAAAATATGAAGGGCCAAAATATGGTTGGCCTCAAAGTAGTGTGATTTGGGTTTGGATACAACATCCCAAATAATAAACTACTTAGACTTCAAAAGTAAGAAGAAATATTGACAACACTTGGGCAGGACACATGCCAGTTGAAGAGGAAGAAGACCATTCATCCAGCGACAAGTCCTTTCCCTCCTTGGCCTTCCTTCCCCCAACTGGACAGTAGCAAGGTGCTGGTAGAAGACAAGTAGTTCCTTCAGAAATACAGCACCATATTACCGATTTGTTCTGTATCCCTCCCTATCTCACCCCTACCCATGACATGGTCAGATGAAAACATGATCAATGTCTGCACTAAAGGTCCTGCATCCCATGGACTTGAAATGATTAGATCAAGTACTCCTACTATCCATATTCAAAATTTCAAGTGCAATAGACCAAAGATCATGCCTTAAATGTTTTCATTTCACATCTGCAGCTTCTGCCCTGCCCTACCCCACCTTCTGTGAGTGCCTCTGCCAGCCCACAATTTCAGAAATGTTCTAGCTAGTCACAAAAAGGTGTCCTCCCTGCATCTCACTCATCCACCCCCTTTAGTTCTAGAAACATGATCTCAACTGTAGTTGCTCCTGGAAAGAGTATGCCATTTTACTCCTCGTGGCCACGCTCATCATCTCTATAACTTTCCAAACCAAAATGCCTCATCTTAGTTACCATTATACTACATACATACATATGTGTGTATGTATAATCTTCCTCTAGTAATATATAAGATTCTTGAAAACAGGGAGACTGTCTTTGTTTTTGTACCCATGTTCCCAGAGTTTGACACCATACTTGACACAGAGTAAGCACTTAAAAATACTTTTTTATCCATTCATTCTCTCATTATTGCCTTTTAAAAATAAGACTGTATTTAGAAGGGTAACTATGAATGACAGTAGTCATTAATTCCAGATGTCCCATGAAGAATACAATCAGAGAGCATAGCAGAGAAGGGATCACTGAACAACTAGTAGAGGTGCTTAATAAATGCTATTTAATTAATTGATTAATCTAATCCAACCTCCTCATTGTACAGATGAGAAAAACAAAGCCCTGGGAGATAGAGTGCTTCGCCCAATCAAGTAGTAAGTAATAGAACCAGGACTAAACCCCAGGTTTCCTGGTTGCTGTCCAGTCTCAATGTCCTGAAGTTCAAAGCACAATATGACATACATATATCTTCTATTTACTTACACATGAATATTTCGTATTCTAATACAGTACTTAAAAGAAGGGATCATCTTACTTTTTAATCTGTATTCCCCATGACTTGAACAGTATCTGGAACATTGCAGATCCTTAAGAAATGCTTGTCAATGGTTGATTCAAGCCACTTAATATCTTGAAACTTATGTTGCCTCGTCTGTAAAATGGATACAACCTACCCAGACTTCTTGGAAGGACATTGCACTGAAAACTATAAAAGTGCTCATGTATACACAAGCTATTATTATTGTTGTTGCCGTGGTGGTTCTGATTGTATCTCTAACAACTTCCAGCAATTTCTTTTTTCCTTTGGAGGGTTTTTTCTCTGTTTTTGTGTAAGACCTGTGATTTCACTGGCATAGGGCTAGTGAGGAAACTCCCTCTCCCAAAATCCATGTTCCAGATCAGCACCTACTCTGCAATTAATAATCTTAGAGAGTGATTTAAGGTATGGAGAGATTAAGAGTATTTCCCAGGGACACACATACAGCAGGTGTCAGAGGTTTCCTGATTCTGAGGTCCGCTTTTCTATCCACACTTCCCTCATACATGGCACTGTATCACAACAGCCACTCAGAGTCCTCCTTCCTCATGAAACATCACTGCAAAGCTCCCTGGGTCTGCCTTGCTATTATATAATTGAATACTTGAATCTCCTTGCAACCAGCAGAAGAGCATAACGCAGTAGGAAAGGGTTGGTGTAGCATCCTGAGACTAAGTGACCCAAGGCCACTGCTAATTTCAGAAAAGAGATGTCTGGGTTTTGCTCCTGGTTATAATCTTGCCCTTTTTTGTTTTTCTTAGAAATCTCCAGGCTTTGGTAGACTGATAAATAGCAACTATAAAAAAGGGGGTGAGGGGGACAAGAAACGGGGAAACAGCTGCCGACAGCTATAATTCTGTCTCTTTTGCCCCTGTAGACAAGATTGCATAAGGAAGCAACAGCAAAGAATTTAATAACAACTCCAAAGTTGGAGGAACTGGTTTCAATCTAAAAATGTCTCCCAACAGAGCCTGTTTGCAAATGAAAGCCAAAGCCTGAACTGGTCCAATATTCTATGAAAGAGTGCCCTCTAGAGGGGCCATGGTGTAGTAAAGACTGGCTAGCTAAATGATCAAACAAAATTTTAGCTATTAAAAGCAAAATGATGGGATACTGCAGAGAGCTCACATGTTCTCAGCCTCATTGTAGGTCATCCCTTAGAATCCAGGGAGAACTGCTAGATTCTAAGGAACATACAATCAATACTCAGTTCTAGGTCATGGGGAGGATTCTACAACAGGATTCCTCAACCTTGTGTAAAAGAGAAGTGAAAAATAAAGCAAGAGCAAAGGGATAAGAAAGCCAAAGGAAAAAAAATGATGATAATTTAAACAATCAATTCTCAACCTACAAGTAGACCAGTGAGTAACCCCCACTATTTGTGGAGAGCAAGGGAGAATTCCCTCAAAGTGACATTGTGGGGAGAAGGAATGGGAGACAGAGGAAAGAGATCTCTAAATTTACAGTTGAAGGACTCAAGTTCACATACATATTCTATCATTTTCCATGGACTCTATCACTTACTACCTGTGTGATCCTGGATCTCTATGGTTCTCAGTTTCCCCTTTGGTAAAATCTAAGCTCCATTCTACTGGCATAATCCCATGATAGACTGAGAAATACAGAACTGAAATGTTTCAGATTAAAAAGACCATCCCTCTTTTCCTTTCAGCTATGGGACAGGTAGAAAACCCTTTATCATTCAGGCCTTGTCATTTTATACCTTGTGCAAAATCCTAGTAAAATATGTGCAAATAATTGGTGCGGCTAGGTGGCATAATGAATAGAGCACCAGCCCTGGAATCAGTAGGACCTGAATTCAAATTCGACCTGAGACACTTGGCACTTACTAGCCATGTGATCTCTGGCAAGTCACTTAACCCCAATTGCCCTGCCTTCCCCTCTCCAAAAAACAAGGAGGGGGGGGGGGAAGAAATGCACACACACACACACACACACACACACACACACACACACACATAGATAACTGCATAAAATAAGGCTACTTTTTTTGTAAATATAGATTTTAATTACAGGAAGTAAAAGCCAAACCATTTAACTCAGAAATCTTCCTTTATTGTCGAAAACTGTAAACCCAAAGATTTATAGCTACCTTCCCTGGGGCATCAACCTTCTGCCCAAATCTTCCCATCTCTCTCTTCCCATTTTCTCCTGCCTCCCTCTATTCAGGAGCCCCACAAAGTCTGAGTTTTTTCAGCAAAATGACCTTTCACTACCCTGAGCAAAAAGAAAAAAAAAGTCCCCCCCATTCCATTAGCATTGCTTGGTTTAATAGCTCAGCTCACAAAGAATAAAAAAATATAATAAAATATCCAAGCTGAGTTTTAGTCCTCACGTGGATTGTACAGTCGTTTTTTAGTTCAGCCTCCTGAGCCAATCAGGCAACAGGCAAACAGCAAACACCGGTTACATAAGGCAGAAATGAAGCAATGCAGCCAGTGAGAGAACTCACATGATGATTGCTTAATCCATGTGCTTGGTCCCAGAGCATGATTTTAAGTAAACCATTGTATAAAGGACAGCCCAGGTGTGCACACGCGTGCACACAGATGCAAACAAAATCCCATCATTGCATAGACAGACATCTCTGCAACTAGATACCAAAAGAAAACAGAGGCATAGGGTTTTCGGTTTCTTGGTCCCTGGTCTTTTTCAAGTGATGAACAC